>CAWVOY010000322.1:0-20394 GCA_963931895.1 Eupithecia pulchellata | reverse complement strand
CCTACACATACCAACCAACACATAACACATATCAACACCTATTCATTCTTAGTTCATCACCCTGATGAAGTCCCTCGTTAAGGGATGAAACGTTGGTGTTCTTACAACATATAATAGGTTCGTAGTTAACCAGCTTACATTCATAATATAATTCTTAGTTCTTTATTGCACTATAAAAATACAACAAAAATCCAAATGATTAAACATTAAAATGTAAAAGAAATGGCAAACGCGAGCCTTAAAACTCTAAAAAGAGTTCTCTTCCAGCAAACCTTACCTATTGGGAGAGAAAAAAAAGGATCAATGATTTAATTTTAACCTATTTATTTGACTACTATATATATAGTATAATATAAAACAATATGCTTAACAATATAACTATAACTATGCTTAACAAATTAACTTCTTTGAAATTATTCTATAGCCTTCATCACGGAAAATTTTGGATTCTAATGGTGAAATAATTTTTCAAATCGGTCGAGTGGTTTCAAAACCTATTCAATTCCAAACACACAATCAAATCTTTTCTCTATATTATATTAGTATAGATGTCTCCAACTGGTCGATATAATATTCAGACCGTACATACATATTTCTATTAATGACAAACGTTTGAAATCTTCAGCGACGCGACGGCTGTTGTGTTAAAGAATATCAATTTTCCACACAAAAGATTTAAACGCGCTCGCACTGTCGTTTTAGCGGCCTGCAACATTTTGTGTAGTTTTGAAAAAGGAATGTTCACAAACTCATTTTGTACACTTAATAAGGAGGCAAGCAAGCGAGTCTGAGATATAAAACCTCCTTCAAGACATTAAAAATGAGACTTCTTGAAAAGGTTGAATCGGATCGGACGGCTTTTAGTGCAAGTTTCTTCGATTCGATAGGCTAAATCGAATTCACCTC
The DNA here is from genome assembly GCA_963931895.1 of Eupithecia pulchellata. Taxonomy (NCBI): domain Eukaryota; kingdom Metazoa; phylum Arthropoda; class Insecta; order Lepidoptera; family Geometridae; genus Eupithecia; species Eupithecia pulchellata. The sequence goes on along the minus strand of CAWVOY010000322.1, from coordinate 19,488 downwards.
AAGAATTTAATTCAATAATTTTACGGTATAGAGGTATTCAAATACATTTATTGATTTGAGAATAATTTAATTTGTATTTATGTACTTTTCAAAACAAAAGAACATTTCGCTGTAGCGTTTATTCCAAATTGTAGAGCACATCGTTATTAAAGCGGTTAAAGTATGTACACCTACAAATTTAAGTTGAAATATAATTTAGCTAAGTACCTAGGTATTAGATACGTATTGAGAACATGACATGTGTATTTTATTAAAATAACGAGCATTGTTTGTAGACGATCCTTGGCTCTCTTTATTCAGCGCTACGCTGCTGTTACAAACTATCGGCAACAAATACTTACCTGCCGAGCTACTTCCATGCCTGGACCACAGATAACATAACACTAGTACTGGACAGATACGCAGTGTTGCGACATAACAACATTACTGCGTCCAGTCACTCACTCAGTCAGTCTGTACTGTAGGTAGGTCACTGTGCGATAACGGTATAATATCCCATCCATTGAATAAACCATTCGCCGTTCGGGAACACTAGGTAAGTGTTATTGTATTTTATTTTATTTTATTTGTTTATCTTAGGGAAACAAAATGCTTTAAAACTATAAAACTAGCACTTAACAATAGAAACAATAAGCTAAACAGTTTCCACAGATAGAGCGAGAAAAATTATCCGAGGATTTATACAAAAATGAAATTTAATTACAGAAATTCAGGTTTTAAAAATGAACTAAACTAACTAAAGGAGCCATATTAATCATTGGGTTGGAAGAAGGATTGGTTGATTATAAAGAGTATAATGATAGCAAAAATATAAATGGTATTAGTTGTTGTAAGTACCTTACCTAATTAATACTATTTTGGTTTTCATTACATGTTATAAAAACATTAGGTAGATTCATACAATTTTCTGTCATGATAGAGTCAAGCGAGGCGAAAAATAACTAAAATAATGACGTAAAATAGGTACCACAAAACATGTGAGACTCAACTTAACTTTTTATCTATACTTATAACATGTTACTTAACGTTAACCTATAAGTAGGTTCTCTCACACTTGATCTTGTTTTACTCGACTAGTCTACTAATATTATAAAGAGGAAAGATTTGATTGTTTGTTTGTTTGTATGTTTGTTTGTTTGTTTGAATTGAATAGGCTCCGAAACTACTGGACCGATTTTAAAAATTCTTTCACCATTAGAATCCTTAATTTTCCGTGATGAACATAGGCTATATAATATTTTCAAAAAAGTTAGGGATCCGCATGAAAAATTCAATAATTGAACCGTGGGCTGTATATTCAACCTCTTTTTCTATTATGGCGCGTCAGAATAGAAAAAGAGGTTGTATAGCGCACGGCGCTTGCTTTTTTTCTACGGCCAGTGTCAGTTTTGGAATGTCAAGTCAATGTCAAAAACCCCAATGCTGTTAAAAAAAGTAAAGATCCGTATGAAAACTGTGAAACCCATCGTTTTAGTGTGTATAATTTCTGAATTTTTTGTTTAATACCCGTGCGAAGCCGGGGCGGGCCGCTAGTTTTCTATAATTCAATATATTTACTGTTATATGCACTGTTTGTAACTGTGAATCAGATTTGCTGTAATCGAGCTGTCCGGTCGTACACCAGGTAATAGTAACTAGCTGGATATATCAGAAAAACCAGCCGGGCAAGCACGGTCTTTCTTGTCTAAGGTAGAATAGACAAAAATTACGTCACTTTGTCATCGAATCCCTAGAGAACAATCCCCGTGCTTGGCCTACAGGAGATACATTTTAACTGATATATTTAACGATAAACTATAGTTACTAATGAAATGATAGTGAGACGCGTGAGTCGATTGACAGCTGAACGCGAACTGAATATAATAAAAAGTATTGCTAAAATTGATGACTGGCGTAAATGCGCGGTTGACATTAATTATGGCAATGCACGATGTACGTACTCGTACACGAGCAAAAATGGTCAAGTGTCTATTGACTATTGACATAAGTTTTTTATAATGTATCTTGACGTTGACGTTGACGTTAAAAAAATTCTTCCCCGAAACTGGAAGCCTACAATCGTCCGCATCCGACGCGGTCGGCCTACTCGACGTGCGACCGAAATACGGAACTGAAGCTATTGTTTCACTCCGTCAGATGGGCTGCTTAGTTGTGAGCCCACTCGGCTACCTTCGTGAACGATCACGTGAATGAAACCACAGAGAGAATAGAAATCAAGCCCAATTACATAAAATAAAAGCAAAATAAGTAAGATAACAATTGCGCGCATGATTAATGAAGGAGGTTGTAATGGAGGGTTGGTGTTCTTCCAACACAATCTAGGTTCGTAGATACCCCGTAACTCTGAACATATACGATGTGTGGTCATTACAAATTATAGGTTTTCTGTTTTTTCCTTTACTTAAAGTGATAAAGATACCTACATTTGTTTGTGTTAAACGACTTTGCTTTTTGTTAAGTTTCATGATTTTAGGATCAAGTATGTCCAGCGGACTAACATGTCTGATGATGGAACATACTTTTATATTGCGAGACAAGAGCAGACGGACGAGCGCCATCTCTCGGCGCCATTTAATGAGGTCCTAATGATTAGTACAATTGTAACGGATTTATCGCGTTTGTTTTTGCACTCTGTCGTGGTCACGAGAAGACAGTCATCTCGCGATAATTACCCGTTAAAATAGTACTAATCATTATGTGTTCAGATCGCGTAAGTTTAAAAATAATGAGGTCCTGTTAGACGAGTTAGTAGTTTATAATTGCACGTCGTATAAATACACCTATTTACTTCACGTCGTACATATTATTTTTGATTTTTTTTTTACTATTTCTGTACTTTAATAGTTTTCACCAAATTGCCGCCCGTAACGTCAATTAGTATAGAGTAGTGTATCGTCTTTGGCTGAAAAACAGCGCTGAGCATGAAAAGTTCAGCACACGCTGAGCCAACCCCTATGTCGGCGCAGGGCCATGGAGGCAGCATATTTCAATTCCATTTATTAAACTTGCCCTCATGTTATACGTGTTTTTGTTTGTTTACTTTATACTTTTTTTTGTCTGTGTACTGTGTCTGAATAAATGTTTTTCTATTGTATTCGCGCGTTGGTTGCAGGACGCACGTTCGGGCGTCCCTTCAAGAAGCTGGTGGCGGGGCTGCTGCCCGTGGTGTTCCAGCTGGGCGCGGCCAGCACGTGGGCGGTGCTGGCGGCGCTGCTCGGGCTCAAGACGCTGGCCGTCGCCACGCTCATCCTCAAGCTGCTGCTGCTGGCCGCCGCGCTCAAGGTACGTCTCCAGCGACATCACGATCGTAAATCAGGAATAGGTAGGTAATGTTATTATGATTTTTACTAACTCCGCACCTCTAAATCGATTTCTAACTAGTTTCATTTAACATGCATTTCTTATGTCTCGATTTATGCCATATTCGTCCCTAGTTTTCGGCCACGTTTTTTAAAAGTATTTATACTCGTACGTCCCGCACGATAATATTTGTCCATATTCGTCCCGCATACCAAAATTATTGTAAGTACAGTAAGCATCTCCTAATTATTTTATGGAGCTATACTTACGTTACTACCACAGATATATACAGTAACTACATAATTATGTTTTCTTATCTCCAATACACTTCTGCTCTCCTGGTAGTCTGAGCGTAAAATAGTAAATTAATCTTATAAAGAGAATACTAATAATAGGTAAAATCAAAAGGTGCCAACTCACGCGAACTCGCGGGTTTCATTCTTGTCAGCAAAGGCAGAAGGTTGCGCATGCGCATGCGCGGCGCGGAACAAACGTTTGTACGTTCGATTACAACAAAACGTATTGCTTGCGGATGTCAGAAGAAACAGACGCGCTTTTTTTCTTTCTCTATAAGCTATATAAAACTTACAATTTCCTGTTAGAGATGAGTAGTAAGGTTTGCGGAAGCCCACTCGTGTCGTGTCCACTAATAGCCTCATCAAAACAGTAAAGTGGACCTCGGACCCCTTTCGCTATCGCGCGCCTAGCGCTCCGCTAGCGCTAACGGGACCCGCGCCGCCGTCTCGCTCGCACACATGCAGTACATGCACCATCCCCTTCACACACGAAGAAAGTCACTTTCTCCGCGAAGTTCGTCATTATTTGAAGTACATACAGTTCATTGAACAACCGAAAGTATTTGAGCTACATACTAGATACAACAATAATGTTGATATGACCAACCACGCGGGGCGGCGGGGCGGGGCGGGGCAGGGCGGGGCGTGTGGTTGGCGGTTGCATAACAACGTTCACTATTTAATGTCCGTGACCGTGATTATAAGAAAGTGATCACAATGAGGAACTAACTACATGCGACTACGGTTTATTAATAAACTAGCTGTCTGCCCCGGCTTCGCACGGGTGTTTACAAAAATTAAATTTTTCATGCGGACCTCTACTTTTTTAAAAATGTTCTACATATAGAGAGCATTATGTTCATCATGGAAAATTTAGGGTTCTAATGGTGCAAGAATTTTTCCAATCGGTCCAGTAGTTTCGGAGCCTATTCAATTCAAACAAACAAACAACCAAATATTTCCTCTTTATAATATTAGTACTTATAGACACTAATACAATACAATACAGTAATAGATTACTTAAGGCCCTGTATAAAGACAATATTTAGGTATAAGTAGTATTATTTAGTAGTTCGTAGCGCTTGACAAATAAAGTTGAAAATGGTGAAGCGTTTGATTTAGTTGAATCTCTTGTTCGACAATGTCAACATTATTTATCGGTTTTAACTTATTTTAAAAGTAAATACACCAGTAAATTAAAATCTTTATACATAATTCTCTAGATGATAAAATTACCTTTCTTACAGTAACAAAATTATAAAATGTTATCACTCAAAATATTGAGCATTTCGAGACGAAAAAATATTTTCGTGTTCTTTCTTGCGATATTTTTTTCAAGTTTCTAGATGGTTTTTATGAAATATTTTTGTATAAGTCTTTTGTCCATACACTTGACTATAAACTGTATTTTTTTTGGGCTTGTAATATGTCGCAGTAAGCCTAACTGTGCGACGAAAAAGTGGTCGTTTTACGATGTCTGTCGTATGGCAGCGCCTTAAGTCTGTTCGTTACCAATGAGGAATACTCGTAGGTCTCAAAATCAAACTCCCGAGCGCGATCAATATCGTTTGACTTAGAAAAGAATAGAAAATCCTTATTTACGCAACATTAAAAATGTAGATAATGACACAAGTGTCATTGTAGCGGCGCGTCGCTGTTTTTCAGTGGTCGTCACATCATCATCATCATCATCACCAGCCTACTCCATACTACATGTCCACATACTCGTAGCTTTATAGAAACCTAGTATACAAATCATATACCCAAGTATAGCTTAACTCTAATAACATTACCTAATAACGGATAAAAATAAAGGAGAGAAAGACCATGAGTGAAAAAAATAAATAAATCGAGCCAAAAATTTATGGTAGTTTGATAATTAAGCCCATTTCTAAAATAGATTATTAAATTGAAATATTTATTTATGGAAAGTACGTAGGTCCCAACTTACATAATATGTAAGGGATGTAAGGAGGTCATATTATGACCTCCCTACACCCCTGCACCTTCGAGCGAGTTGACGAATAAGCCACAAATTAGAATTAAAATAACCACCGAACACGCACACAAGTTCTCAGGTCGCCCAGACTCTCATGAGACCGGTGCCTCGGGAGAACTAGCACACAGACCACACCCCCCATAAATATACAAGGTTTAACAAAATATGTGTACTAAGCCGAAGGGGGAGGTTTCAGACCCCAATGGTGATCAGTTGTGGGGGGGAGATAATTAAAAATTCCTATTTATCGTTTCCCAGACAAAAAGTTTTAATTTACTAGCGCCTTTAAAAAGTAACAACCCTATCCGGGTAACCTATACATACCTACTGCAGGTAGGTAGGTATTTATCTTCGTAGAGTTCAGCTATGGCGGGGCGGGAGACTACCTAATCTATCTATCTATCTATCACTCTACATCTGTGACCATACTGACGTCATTGTCACAGGTACAAGAAACCGCTACCTTTAGGGTTGTCACTTCGTAAAAAATCAGCTGTCCATGTTGAAACTTTGATGCAGTTTTTTCCGAGATACCGATCGAAATTCGAAAAGACGTTGAACAAAAGTTGGTCCCCGGGGGGTGGGAATTCATCCCCTTTCGCTTAGTACACATATTTTGTTACACGGTGTATACTAAGTACCTATATAGTAAATAAATAATAGCATGTTAAAGCACGCTCTATGTAAGAGTTCTTTGTAATTTTATTGTAAGTTTGAACAGATTGATAGATGATTAGAAACTACTCGAAGCTATCCCTACTCCTCGGCGACCATTCGAGGGGAGTACATTCAAAATCAGCGCTGCAAGCACAATGCTGATTCAGTATTTTGTGTATTATAATAGGTACTATTATTAATACTAATACCATTATTATAATACATTTTTTGTATAAATTTGACATTTCAGCTCGGCGCCTACTTCGGCCAGAAGCACCACGGCTGGCAGGCGCCCCCCGCCCCGCACCCCGGGGGCTGGGAGCCGCCCCCGCACCCCTCCAAGGAGATACACCTGCACATACACAGCGGACACCCCACTCCGGAACACGCAGCCTATTGTAAGACACTATTTATTTCATTCTAATTTTTTTGTAACAAACATACCATTTATTTACTGCGAAATATAAAAATTACAGTTAATATACACTTACATATCTATTCCCTAAAAACTTAGCCGTCACCAGAACGTGGTAAAGCTAATTCGTTGACCGAAACAAACGCCAGCATTCCTCTCACCTGCGGACTCTATAAGTAGCTTTCTGAGGTTTATATACACTAGATAGTGTATCAGGAACCCAAGAAAGGAAGAAAGAAAAACATTAAAAAAGGAAAAAAAATTAAGAAAGGACTTTGGGCAGATTAGCGTCAAGCTATTTTCAACAAATCGATTGCTTCACTAAAACCTGTAATTTGACAATTTTGAGAACATGAAGCCAACTTTTATGAATGAGATCTTGTACCATGAATTTAATACAAAAATGCAGTGCAGTACTTACTAGAAATTTTGCGGAAATATTTTTTTATTTTCATTCTATTATTACTCTAGAGTTGTAGGCATATACCCATTTTATTTCTGATTCTATGTTATTGAGTAAAAAAATCTCCTTATGATGAAGCCTTTGATCGGTATGATAAAGCTTCAGGGTAATAATTTTTCTCGTGTACCGGGTTCGATTCCTGGTTCATCCATGTTTTTATTTAAAAATCTATGAATGCAGTTTATAAATTAAAATAAAGTATTATTTCAGTAAAATGTTCCCTCTACAATATTTAAGGTACTTTTCCTCCATGTGCATAGCGGTGGGACGCCCTGTATTATCCTATCCCTTCCTTCACCTACCCAGGCTGGGTGAAGCTGGTTACAGATGATGAATCTAGACAGTTCGACATGCCGACAATAGGAATGTGATACACATTCCTATTGTCAGCATGTTTAGCGCTATCTAGCGCGGAGTAGCGAAACTAAAATAGTTTTACATTACACACTCTTAAATGGTGTTAAATTAGTTCGGAGGTATATCATAGATGTCGCTATGGTGGCTATATGGAGTTTATTTATGTTCCAGCCGGCTGGAGCAGGAACGGAGCGCCCGTGGTAGCGACCAGCGCACTGGACAAAACCATAAACGTGGTGTACGAGCCCCTCGCAGACGGCGACGGCGGCGGCGGCCCGCCGACCATCAGCACGCCGTACGGCAACTACGTTAAAGTCAGTGCTTTGTCTGCGCCTGTCCTCGTTAAATAGATTGGTTCCTATTCTTTGCCATCCGGACTATTCTTTAAATATAATTATTAGAAATGTCTTTTACATTAATACATTTTTATAATTATTACTTTTGATACTACTTCTAGGATAGCTTGAGGAGAGAACCGACATCTAGCGATGAGTAGCGTTACTAGAAAACATGTTACCAAAATGTCTTAGTTTTAGATTAGGGATTCTCTACACAAGACATAATAATAAGGACTTATTTATTGAAATAAAAATACAATCGTGTTTATCTTATTTATTTATTCAACATGGTGTCGTTGGAAGGCCCTCCATAGTGTACCTCCACAAGGAGACGCCCTCGGCCTCGCTCGTCTGAAAGCTCCTTCAGTAACGGAGGGTGCGGCGCGCGCGGCGCCCGCCTGGTGACGTCACACACCAGGCTACCTCACGATCACGTCATGTCTACAGGCTACACACTGCAGGCAGCATCCGATATACATTGAGTGAGACTATTCTATTCACAGTGATGATGTAAATGATTGATTTTATTTTAAACTTTTCTACACCTTTATTAAGAAAGCAAAGTACCTACCGAACTACCGAACGAGTTGGGTATCAAATGAAAGGTATTGGTTTGTACATTCCAATACAGGTTTTGAAATTTCGATAAGTTTTATACTTTTCGAAATATTTTGAAAAAGGTCGAAAAATTGACCATCCCCCCCCCCCCCCCCCTATCTCCGAAGATTGCTGAGTGATTGATGTAAAATGTACTAAGCGTTTGTAGATATAGTTCTATATTTTACAGGAAAAATATAGAGAAGTCTGTAAATATAATACTTTTTGAAATATGGTCAAAAAACTAATTTTCATACAATGGGGGCTATTTCATTGAGAGTAATATCAAATCAAAGGTATGGATTTCGACAATTCAAAACAGGTTTAAAAAACGTCTTAATTTCATACTTAGTGAAATAGGTTGAAAAAAGCCGAAAAAAAATTGTAGGTACCAACCCACTTACCTACCCACTAATCTCTGTAGGAACTGTAATAGGAGTATCCTAGACAGTGTTGTTCCGGCTACGGCAATTGCCGTATTATACGGCTTTCGGGTGGGTAAATCGTCAAGAATACGGCATACGGCAGACATTTCAAAGCCGTATATTATTTGTATGAAATTATACGGCCGGTATCAGAAGCGTTGACATAAATGATTTTTTTCGTATAACGGAACGCACTAGCGACAGGCTTCTTTCTGCCTAGGGTTTCCCTAAAGTAAACTAACCTATTAAATTCTAACTAGTGTTGGCACTAGTAAGTATTTTATTGCTTTTTTTTATAAATTTATAAATTTTGTATTGTTCTAGTGTGTGCAATGTAAATTTTGTTTTTAATTACAACACTTAATTTAGGACGGCCTTATCATTTGAAGACTTGAACTTATTTCTGCAATTATTGCTTCAGTTTCCAGTTATATTAGTATAAAGTTATCTTTGCTGGATTGTAACAATGAGATGTTCAATCAAAACTAAAAAAATAAACAGATCAAAACTTAGCACACCAAACCAAAATATAGGAAACAGTGACGACTTTTATAGAAAAAAATGCGCTCCAGCTGCCAATGATACGTTTATTTTTATTTTTTTTGTTCCTTTACGTTATAATCTGCCGTTTTTAGTAATCTACTAATAGGCAGGGTTTTATGGCGTCGGATTAGCGTTATTTGTAAACATTTGTTATAAAAACTTTGAATAAACGGCCCGTTTTTCTGATTTTGCCCTAAAATACGGCAATTTTTTGATTAAGATACGGCCACCCTAAAATTGACTTGGAACAACACTGATCCTAGATAATCCACACAGTATCATTTACCCACAAGCTAAGAAAAGCTTGTGTTATTGGTATATGGTATTACTACTATAGCTGTTATACTTAATAAAGTATAAGTATCACATTAGATGATTTATTTTTGTGTACATAGAAAAGGAATTGAACACTCGAACAAATAATCTGCAGATCTTACAAATATTAGTCCCGAGGCGGGAATCAATCCGCAACCTCCTGCGTTGTAAGCCCACCGCGCTAACAGGTCGTCAATATACGTACCTACCTAAACGACAAAAGTTCAAAACCCTCGGCGCGCGAGTTAGACTCGCACTTGTTGTACTTGTTTATAGTAAACTTGGAAAATTTTACTCAGGGTTTTAGGGTTGGGAACGGTTTTTATATCTTCGTATGAAACGACTCGTACAACTTCGATCGAACATCACTTGTACATTTGCGAATACGAGGTATACCTAAAAGTGTGCAAAACGTAGAGTTGCGTAGAGTTCATACATTGAAATTTTTTATTAAATTTTTATGGTAAAATTGAGCAAATACGTTAGCGGTCTAAATCTGGTACTCGACCACAGTGCAGTTTTCCCAATGATGTCTATAGAAAGGTGAGCCGCACTGCGGCGGATGTCGACATGGCGGCTTTTCGGATTTCCATTTCGGATTTTCATACTTTGGTACTCAAGAGTTGTTTTATATAACATGCAACACCTTAGAATGAAATAAAACATGTTTTTTCCGTATATAAAATTTTATTTCAAAAATAACAAATTATGAAGATACTATGTTAAAACTAAGGATGAATTTTTTTTCAGGAAAAATTAAACGGAATAATTCTAGTTTTTGCATTAGTACGAAAAACCAGTAGGTAGTCAGTAAAACTATCTATGACGATGTTAACAACGTGCCTGCGACGGTTTCTATGCTATGAATCAAGTTATCAAAGTCTTGCTGCGGGATATTGTCCCAGGTCCTGCTAAGATGCAAAAAAAAAGTTGCTCTTCAATCACAAAGGGAAAATCGTTCATATTCCTTCTTTGGAGCATGTCTCACGCGTGCTCTGTGGGGTTTGAGCCGATTAGGAGATTTAGGTCTGGTGATTGCGCGGCCAGTCTAAGGCGGATGGCTGATTCTGATGGTGGATGCTGGCTCCTGCAGCCAGCCGGTCACCGCGCTGAGTGCGGACGGGCGTGGTCGTGCATGAGCACGGATTCTTGGCCCATTTGTAAACGATTGTATAGAAATAAGATAACATGTTACCTTATTGAATTGAATCATTGGAATATTCAAGTTTTATTGAGTTTGTGAGGTTATCTTTAAATGAGGCGTATTTCAAATAACTGATGTGAAGTTGGACCCGTATCGTACCATCCCGTACCGTATCGCACCGTACGGGTGCCTCGGACAAAAATAACAGTTCTTTCTGTTCCGAGCGAAGTAAGTACAATGTACCTACCGAGTACGTTTCGTAAAATAAATACCTACATAGCTAGATAATTTATTTTATCATAAATAAACAAGTCAGAACAAACGGAACATGATCTCCAGGTCAAGCAGAATCGAACCCGGAACTTCCAGCGTCGAGCGGATCATCATCGTCCACGAGGCCACAGAGGTCGACGTGCATCTGGCTAAAGGCACACAGTTTTTTAACCCTATGTGCATAGTAGAGAACAACGTAGGATTGTGACACATTTGAGTATTTTACCGCGTCACCGCCGCGCTGCCTTCCAGCACCATGTGTTAGAAAGAACGACTCTAGGTACCTACCTATTGTTAGTTGTTGGTCTGTTGGACTGTTCCTCGCGATGAACGCTTGCAGCGACGAGCGACACACCCTTCACCTCCGACACTCCGCGCCGCACTGCGCCCCCCACCTCACGCCTCCGCCGCGCTAGTTCTACTCCATAGAGAAACATAATAACTAATTTGTAGTCAACTTGATTGGTCAGCGAGTCGAGTGCACCGACCTGCCCCGTGCTGACCGGTTCATCATACTCTGCCGTCTGCTCTCACAGCGAGGTATGTGTGAGTAACCGGTTGGAGTGGAGTTTACGGGACGCAGGACTTAGAAAATTTTCGACGAATTTTTTTATGTATATATAACATATATTTTTTTTTATGGCTACGTAAAGAGGGTCACTAGGGGTGCAACTTTAGTTCAGGTGATCTACCCCAAAGTTCAATGACCTCGGTGCTAGAGGTCAAAGTATGTCGTTCAGTTTAAAGGCGAAAAAGACTTAGAAAATTTTCGACATGTATTTTTTTTATATATATATAACATATATTTTTTCTTATGCCATCAGAAAGAGGGTCACTAGGGGTGCAACTTTGGTTCAGCTGATTGACCCCAAAGTTCAATGACCTCGGCGCTAGAGATCAAACTGTGTCCGATACAGATACCGATACAGAGCATTCCGATAAGAGTTGATTAGGTTCAATTTGATTGGCGGATCCGATACAGAGTACCCCGACTCCACGTGGTCTTGTGCGTGGCGCCCCTAGAGTGTATATAATAAGCCGGAGGCGCGAAGGGAGTGCAGCCTCCGCCAGCCGTAACAAGGGACAGGCACCGCGCGAGCCACAGCGGCTGAGGCTGGTCGCCGAAGGCGACCAAAAAGCCGAAGCTGCGGAGGTGAGCAGTGGTGCCTGTCCCTTGTTACGCAATGGCGGAGAGGCTGCACTTCCCGCAGCGCCGGAGCTATCGCGATCCTGAAACTTTCCGGCATCGACTCCAGCAAAAACCAACGATTTTACAAAAAAGGTCAGCGACCTTGACCTCAAAGGTCACTGACATGTGCTCGAAAATGATTAATTTAACTTTCCGGTATCGACTCTAGCGAAATCCAACGTTTTTACAAAAAAGGTCAGTGACCTTGACCTCAAAGGTCATTAATTTAACTTTTCGGCATCGACTCCAGCAAAAACCAACGATTTTACAAAAAAGGTCAGCGACCTTGACCTCACTCAAAGGTCACTGACATGTGCACGAAAATGATTAATTTAATTTTCCGGTATCGACTCCAGCGAAAACCATCGTTTTTACAAAAAAAGTTCAGTGACCTTGAGGTTAATGACTCAAGGTCACTTATCTAAGGTGCATTGAACCTTAGGTCAAAGGTCAATAACCTTGACCTTGAAAAAAAAAACATAAATTTTTTGCGTCCCGTAAACTCCACAGTGACCGAGTAACCTTCATAAAGATGATGCTGACCGCGGAACCCATGACCGCACTCTCCGCCGTCCGCCACGCGCCGGTCCACTGTGCACTCGTGCAGTACTGCACGGGACGTACAAGATGTCTCTTGAAACAGCACATAGAGCCGTTCGGAAACGAATGTTTCGCAAGCCCTCAGGTACCCGACCGACGCGACGGTGGCGCTCCACGCGGAGCGGCGGCGGTCGGACACAACACACGACGCACTGAGAACTCGTACACCGACTGCTCTCTACATGGTGTCATGGAGACGGTTCGACAGATGGCGTTACATTAGACTACGACGCCACCGAAAGACTTACTGTTCGAACGCTAATTTCTGCTTGATTTCATTTAACTTGCCGTCCATTATACTTTTGTACTTAATCTCCCCTCAGGGGAGGAGAGGGCTCCTCCTCCCACCGCCATGTTATTATATTAAAGACGTTAGTTATGTTATACAGTGTCTCAACAGATTGTGCTAACTTCCAAAACTGCAAAAAAATAATTGTGATGTGTTGTGGTGAAATGCGAAACTGAATTTAATATGTGTGTCTACTTAAACTTTAATGTATAGATTTACTCGTATGTTTCTTAAGTATTATTTACTAGAGTTACTACTGTATTTTTTGATTCTGTTAGTAATTCAGCCTCTCGCGACACACGTTCGGAACCTAATGCGGGGATCGCCACTAAACTATAAATTAGCTTTTAATATAGTTAATTCATCAATTTCGTATTGTATGTTGTTAGTATACTGCGGACCTACCTACTTACATACATATCTTCAGGACAATTTACAAATTTTACAAACGGAAATATCTCGTCGCTCGTCTTTCATAGCAATATTACTGTACACATTAAAATTCAGAAATCTTCACATCATGCAAACAAAAAACAAGTACGACAAGTGCGAGTGTAACTCGCGCGCCGAGGGTTTTGAACTTTTGTCGTTTAGGTAGGAACGTACCTGTTGGCGCGGTGGGCTGACAACGCAGGAGGTTGCGGTTTGATTTCTGCCTTGGGACTAATATTTGTAGGATCTTCAGATTATTTGTTCGGGTGTTCTTGTCCTTTTCTGTACACAAAAATAAATCATCTAATGTGATACTTATACTTTATTTTTTTGTATAACAGCTATCGTAGTACATAATACTAACACAAATTTTTCGACCTTTTTCAAGGTTAGGTTAGGTTAGGTTAGTATGTGGTACAAACAAGCAAAGGATTCCGGAGTGATCTTCTCTTCTGTTCCGGAACATTGATGTGGAGATTGCAGATAAAATGGGACTAAACGTAACCTCTATCAGGCTATGTCTGAAATGTGGTAAATACAGACAAAGCCAAGGAGAGGCTAGGTCAACGTCCCAGGTCGAGGTCACCGCAGGTCCACTTCCCAGGTCACAGGTCAACTTTGGCCAATGTCAATGTCCCCGAAACTTCGTTTGTGAATCTTCTCCTTCGTGTTTATTTAACTCGTTGGTGTTGTAGTGTACTCGTAGTGTTGTGCTATCCATACTTCGTCGCAAGTGAAGCCGAGAACTAGTCTATGAATACATTAGGCTCATGCCTATGTACAATGTATGTACATTATACATAGGTATGTAACTAGAACAAAGTAATGCCTGTGGTAATACAGTGCAAACATTACTTGTATACCTACATAAAGTAATGTACCTAATCATATGTACCTACCTACAACCTCACTAAGTAAGTTATCAAGTTAACACTAGGTACTGGTAATGGGAAGTAAACTATAAAAAGTTTGACATGTTCTAATGGTCGACGTGTTTAGTTAGAGGTCACCACAAGACTCAGGTACCTACATATATAGATATATACTATACCGGTCCTCTTAAAACGCAGCCACACCAAACTTTTGTTAACTCTTTTAAAGCAGCTGGGTTAGGTTCTAAAATGGAAGACTCATTTTCATTATAATAAGATTTGAACGCGCTCAGACGGCTTCATTCATACATTAAGAAAACAATAGATTATTTGCTTAAAACATGAGTATTAACATTGTGCGAGCATGAGATTATGTTAGCATACATAAATTATGTTATGAATGACCTTTATGTTTCGCCACGACTGGCGTGCACATAGAAAAGGGCACACTACAGATTTGTCACTAATTTGATGATTTTCTTATTACAGCACTTAATAATCAATTACATATATTAAAATAAAAAATATCAGATAAACTTAATTTATAAATTCTAATAGCTTAAATCAAAATTTCAAAACGGAATCATAGACTACATTGCAATACAGCATAATAACCGCGTATTCCCGTTCCTCCCTAAAGTCATTAACTTCGGACTTATTTACGCGCATGAAGCGCGTTTAAGTCTTTTGGATGAAAATAGTTGCGGGTACAGCTAGTTAAAAATTAAGCTAAATTTCATGAAATCGCGCCTGATTGGTTCCCTTGACATGACATGACATGACACACATTCTATTTGGACATTGATTGTGCATGCGACTGGACGGTTCCATTCAGATAAACTTATCTGATCGTGTCGTGTGTGAAGAGTGAGTAATGTTGAGTACATTTGGCCACTCGTTGGTTAATTTTCTATTGTTATGTTTGTAAAAGTAAACGCATTACAGCAGGGGCGGGAATACTATCAGTGATGCACTCACGATTACATCTCTATCGACCGGCAGCAGATAGAGCAGGGGGTGAGGCATGCGGCGCGGGGGCGGCGCCGGCGCTAGCCTCGTCTCGGTAGTTACTGTGTACACCGAGATGTACGAGTGTCCTCTGTACTGTACCGAGAGGTACCCCTACCACTGTCGGTGGGTGACGTTCACACATCGCATCCCGACGACGGCTTATAAGACAGATTTAGTAAAATTGGGTTTCAGAGTCGTGTGGCCGTGTGGTGCCGGCATAGAATGTCACCACCCCAACTCTTCCCGTGGGTGTCGTAAGAGGCGACTTAGGGAAAAACACCGGGGCCCGGGGGGCGGGCAGCAGCGCCCTCTGCAGAACAACTCAACCAAACTGCGATCCCCCCCAACCCGCATGCCCAGCGTGGGGATTATGGGCAAAAACCCCCAAATGATGAATAATGCCATCTATGGCGCTCATCAGGCCTATGTCCAGCAGTGGACTATTATTGGCTTTTGATGTTGATGATGGGTTTCAGAGTTTTTTAAATTTTGTTGTTTTTATAAAGAAAACCTCTCGATAAGGAATTATAAATTAATAAAAGATGTGATGCTGACACTGTGTATGTAGGGAGGCTTAAAATATTTCTGTACCTTTCAATTGAAGTTTATTTTAAAGTATTTAAACTAAACGAGGGACTATCGATGAGTACAAATATATATACATATAATATGTAAAGGTACCTACCTGCCTAACTTTAGGTAGGAGGTTGGCTGGTACCTGGTGCGTTGAAGGTGACATGTGGGCTCAGTCAAAGACCTCCGCGCTCCAAGTACATAGGTAGGTACATAGGTAGGTAGGTGCTATGTTAACCGATTGCAAGGCGCTGTGAGGTGATGTTTGCCGAGAGGGTACGACTTGTCGGGTTTTCCTATTCGCGTTCAATACCGAGCAGCAGATTACGTTTCCATGATTAATGCACGAGGCTTGAGTTTATAATACAAAACTGAAGTACAAAACCTACATTATGAGTTTTTCAAAGGACGAAAAGTCTAGTTAAGTTTTGTTTCTGCCACTCGCTAATAGATGGCGTTGAATGAACCGAACACATTTGACTGAAATCTGTAAAATAAAATCAATGTGTTCGTTTATCCGCGTAAGTACTAAACGAATGCTTAGGTATAAAGTTTTATTAAATCTATTGGTCTCTGATTCTAAATTGTCGAATTAGCATTTATTAAAATACGAGCCATTATAATCTGGCATTTAGACGGAACAAGTTTTGGAGGACTTGTTCTTTTTGTGGGGACCTGGTTATGCTGGTCGCCGTTCCTATCCTAGCAACCAGCCAAGGTTGTGTGTTTTTCCATTCTAAGGTGAATTTTATTATTCAGAGAACACATTTCTGACATTATCAAACTCCTCCGTTGACCTTGAAGTTATGTTAGTTATGTGACCCTTGCCTTGGTACGTAGGTACAGTGCGCGTCAGAATTAAGTACCCCCCTTGTATACAAACTATTTTCGACTACTTCTAATTCCCTTGTAAATTGTGACAATTTTTCAGATGCAAGAATTTATCAGGTCGCCGCTCAGGATCGAACTGACCTTCCATAATACTCAAAGTCTGAAATTCACAAAAATAACAACTATTGTGTCCCACATACATTGAGATAGGGGGGGTACTTATATGTGACGCGCACTGTACATAACGCCTAACGCCCCAACCACTGTCCCTGGGTATTACAAACCTACCTAAAGTGAAATAATTAAAACAATGTTGGACAATCTACACAGCATCGTCTAGGTCCTAGCTAAGCGGAGCTCTTGTATGGGTACTTACTAGATCACTGATATAAGTACATAATACAATACCTATATTACATCTTCATCATCATCGTCATCACCAGCCTATAATAGTCCACTGCTGGACATAGGCCTCCCCTAATGAGCATAATGAGTAAATTATAATAATTATATTACATAAATAGATATTATTTTACTGTCCTATAAAAAGGACCAAATCAATCTGATCAGTGATGAGGCGTAGCGAAAAACAAGCGGCACCATTAAAAAAAGAAGTTGAATATATAGATCATGGTTTTTATTATTGAATTTTTCATGCGGATCCCTAATCTTTTTAAAAATATTCTTTAGCCTATGTTCAGGGATGGATTCTAACAGATTCTAATGGTGAAATAGTTTTTCAAATCGGTCCCGTAGTTTCGAAGCCTATTTAATTCAAACAAACAATCAAATCTTTCCTCTTTATAATATTTGATGATAAATAGATAAAAATTTTAGACAGACATACAATTTCTGTACAATTAAATACAATTTGAAAAATAGGCACAACCTGGTTAAATACAATAGAGTCGTGGACCTCTGGGAATAAGCCAATCACACGAACATTTACTTACAAAGGCAAGTAAACGTACTATTTGTATAGATTATAAAAAAAGTGTTACCAACTTATAAAATCGTTTCTCCTCGTTCGTGTATCGTGTCTGGCTGGAGTGACGTCAAAATATTACTATTTACTAAAACACGAGTTTTATTAATTATGTACATACCTTTGCACACTTTATTCACATGAAATTATACACGATACCGATAGGTACCTACTTAATCCGAATACTAAATTGTAATGTTTGGTTGTTTGTTTGTTTGACATGAAAGTATGATAAGCGTACAATATTTAATTTATGAATTGTATGCACTATCGTTTATATACAAATTATTATACATTTTATACTTGAAAATATACACAACGTACCTTGTTCGCTCACATCTACGTTATCAACATAATAATATATATTATGAACATTAATTCGTTTAAATTTAATTATATTTTCATGACATTTTACGTCGAAGAACACTTCAAAAAGTCAATTAACCCCATTTACAAATGTACTCAGGCAAGTAATACTCAGAGCCGTTGCTAAGGCAGCCAAGGGACACTGCATTCAATTACCATAATTGTATAAACACACCACAGTGCATACAGCCATTAAAATATATGAAATATTTAAGTAAAAATATGTAAGTAACGTCCATATATCCCTTCGTATGTTACGACAGCACATTAGTTCTAACGAAAGCAATAAAACATATCAATGTAAGTAGGTATGTATGTGTGGAGGAACCGTTTCCAAGTTAGTGATCAGTTCACCAGCATCGTGCCTACTACGGAGAATCGGTCCAGGGGAACCAAACAAACAAACAAACGTTCCAACAGACGGTGTCTACGCGTACGTAGAGGCACGGGTAGCTCAGACTTTTAGAAAGGCATTTCATATAGAGCATGTATATGACCATGCGTGACCAAATACAACGTAGAACATGCAACTAACTTTATACATGCAGTGGAGCAAGAGTTCTACCAAAACGTTTAATTAGGGTGAGTTAGTGAGTGTTGGAGTTGGTCCCCGCCGCACAGTGCGCACACCCCAGCGCTGGGACTCACCGCGTGTCTCACGTGCCTCCGCCGCCGCGCGCCACGTCTGGAAGGCGCACTCACAAGATACAAACTGAATCTAATTGCTAATCTGTAGATTCTAGTCGATGGGTCGAACTGTCATGTCCTCGGTAATAATATAAAATACTTGGAAACAGGTTAATAATTCTGCCATTTTCGGAAACGCGCCGCGCCGCGCCGGCGGGGAGGCGGCGCGGCGGCGACCGGCCGTCGTCGGTCGGTCGACGTTAGACCGTTGCAAGATTTGAAAGAAAAACGAGAGGATCTCTTGCCTCCGGCCGGCGGCGGCGGCGCGACGCGTGCGGCGGGCGCGCGTCGGCGCTGCCTGCGGTGGGTTCCGTACAGCATCACGGCACGGATCGCTAGCGCTACATTAGATATAAAGTAAAGTTGTTCACTTAGCGCCGCCGCCGGTGTTCGTTGGCTACGACGACCTATTAATGATCTAATCTCAATTCAAATTTCAATTGTAAATACGAGTTCTAACTGGTCTTTGTTATAAATTGTAATGTTCTTTGTTAATAATGATGCTTTTGCTAGAGTTGGCTGAGCACATTC
>CAWVOY010000321.1:0-32197 GCA_963931895.1 Eupithecia pulchellata | reverse complement strand
ACCAGCCCACGGAACACCCTGACTGTATATTTACAATGAATGATCTTATCACTCAGGTATATTATATTATAACTGTACAGCTAATTTATAGGAACACATAATGCGACAGTGACTCATCTAATATCTGTCATACATAATAGGTAATGTAATTGATAACATTTTGCAATAATTACTTCGTTATTATATAGCAACCAAATAAAATAAAAATAATATTTAGGAAAAGGAACGTTCGTTGTACAAGTTGATGTACTAGTACCTACAGTACGTGTGGCACCAAAGCCACGAGTCGGTGAGTGCAGCCGCCCCGGCGCGGCCGGCGGCGGCGCCGCGCAGGGGAAAACTAACTTTATTATATGGATGGTTAGGTCGAGTCTTGTGTATTAAATTAAATAAATTTCTTTTGAATAACAAAGAGCCGCGCGCTATCACAAGTTTGTAAGAAACCCTTTCGAGTTAGAGAACTAGTCCGTCACTGCGAGATCCTGTGCCAAGAGACGACCCCCGGCGCGCTCTGTGCCGGTGCGGGGGGCGAGCAGGTGAGATACTACCTATTGAATGTGTTGGGCAGGTATTGTTCTGTCTTCATTGTATTGTATTGACTCAGTCACTGCTTGAGACGTGAGATACAGCTCTACAACTGTATCGTGTGAGTGTGACCGACGGTAGGTGTGTACCGATGCAGATAAATATATAAATATATGTGGGAGTTTGTTTGATTTTAATCAAAAATAATAGGTTAAGATAATAATAATAGCAATATCAACTGTTTGTTTTCTCTAGAGATTTAAAAGACCTAATTTAATTTAATTTTGCAAGTACTTCCGTTTTATGAAACTAGTACTTCCGTTTTTGCCAAGTAGAGAATTTGACTTCAGTACTACGCTTCCCACTACCACTGACGTTCGAGACGTGGCATAAAAAGGCTGTGTAGCCCTCTCAACGGCTCAGAAGTTGCTCTACCACGGGCACGGCACGATCTTAGTGCTCTGAACCGTTCCACCGGAATCACCAGGTTCGAAACCCCTTTAATTAATAATTAATTGTTCTGTCGATTAAATGCATAAGATACTATTAAGTTAATGATAACTTTATTTTTAACTTGTTTTGATTTTCTTACTTATTAATCAGTAAATGTTTAATATCGTCAATAAAGCTATGTATATAAAGTTATAATAAAGTTTTTGCATTAATATAATGTTTAGATTGTTTTCTTTCGGCTTTTCTCCCACATCAGAAGTGGGATAGGATTTTGATAACCTAAACTACGCCCATAAAATTTATGATTCCAGGTGATTTATCATGAACGGCGACGGGGACGAGGACGAGTTGGCTGCTTCACAGGCTCAAGGGTTGCAGAGCGATCTTCCAACCAGCCTGAATTCACCAGTCCTTGGGAAACCAACCTCTGGCCACCTCCAATTTACCTCCGCGAGCGGCCACGTGGCCAGTGATGCCAGCGCTGCGGCCAATGCGGTGACACGCAACCCTACGGGCACCAATGGTTCCACAGCCTCGAGTGAGGCCTACTCCGCACCGGGAAATTCAAGGGCAGTAGACTTTATTCCTATTGGTTTTATGCAAAATATGATGCAAGAAATGATGACTAAGCTGATACACACTACCGCTCAAGCTTTCAATCCACCTCAAAGTAAACCCATTCCACGAATGCGAAGTCTTGAACATATCTATATCCCTGCTTTTGACCCTGATGATCGGTCTGATACTATTCAAATTTGGTGCAAAAATATCGAAGACATTAAGGCCGAATATGAACTTACTGACAGGGAAATTCTAAATTTGACAAGAAAAAATCTTAAAGGACGGGCAGCAGAATGGGCACGTCGTAATTACTCTAGCTTAACTACATGGTCTGAACTTAAGCTGGGGCTTGTTGAAACTTTTGCAGACGAAGCACGCTACTACGACGACTTAACACACTTCATGGACTACACCAGCGATCAAGCCAGCAGTCTCGCAGAATATGCTACTCGAAAGTGGGAGTTGGCGAAAAAGGCGATTGGTGTGGTGGTGACTGAGCAGCATCTCGTGGAAGCAGTAATCTCTGGTATGTCTGATTTTCGCATTCGTTCTGACTTGTTACGGCTTACACCAAAAACTTTGCCCCAGTTGATTCAAAGTCTTAATTCATACAATAGAAAAAGACCCGGTAAGGAACCTGATCACAACGCTTCAGCTAAACGATTTAGGTCCAACCCACCTCAAGATAATAAATCAAAGCGCTGCCATAAATGCCATAAAGTAGGTCATCTTCAAAAAGAATGTCGTTCTCGGACTTTTAAAAATTCTGATCAAAATTCTCCTTCTACTTCTACCCCCACTAACTCAAAATCAACAGACACGCCCAAGCCCTCAGTACCACCCTGTAGTTTTTGCCATCGAAAAGGACACACCTATGAGAACTGTTTCAAGCGTCTAAACAAGGTATCCCAAGAAGAAAAATCCACTAATGTCAATGCTCTCTTTGTGACCCCAAAAAAACATAACTCTATCCGGATTGATTGCAATGAATATACCTATCTAATAGATAGTGGTGCTGAATGTTCCCTTATGCGAGAAAGTGTAGGAAATTCTGTCAAAGGAAAGATCGCCTACGAAATCACACACCTACGCGGTGTTGGTGATCATTCGTTTAGTGCATCACGTAAAAAGCTTTGTATGATATGTGTTGACGGTCTCAACATTGAGCTAGACTTTGTTTTGGTCCCGGATAAATACATTCAATATGATGTATTACTTGGTGAAAACCTTCTAGAAATACCGGGAATTAAAGTTACATTTACGAAAGAATCCACTAAAATATCACGCGATTCGTATCAAATCAACTTTTTTGAAAAAAATTACCTTGATTCAGTTAATATTAACCCAGATGTTAGTTCCGAAAATAGAAAACTGCTTTGTGATTTGCTTCACTCACATTTTGACATGTTTACGTCTGGCAATGCTGTTTCTCGAGTCACAACTGGCGAACTTACCATTCGTCTGAAAAATCCAGATAAAATCGTCCAAAGGCGGCCATACCGCCTCGCTCAAGCTGAACGTGAACATTTCAAAGATTTGATTAAAGATTTAAAGAAAAATAATATAATTCGAGACAGTAATTCTCCTTTTGCTAGTCCTATTCTTCTCGTCAAAAAAAAGGACGGCAGTGACCGAATGTGTGTTGACTACAGAGAACTAAATAGTAACACCGTTCGTGATCATTTTCCACTGCCAATCATTGATGACCAGACAGCAAGCTCTCAAAAGCAAAATATTTTACCATTTTAGACATGGCAGCAGGTTTCCACCAAATTCCCATCGCTCAGGATTCGATAGAAAAAACTGCTTTTGTTACCCCTGACGGTCAATTTGAATTCTTACGTATGCCATTTGGACTTTGCAATGCACCATCCGTCTTCCAACGTGCAAATGCAATCAGCACCGCACTCAAACCATACATCGATAAGTTCGTTTTGATATATATCGATGACGTAGTTGTCTATTCAGAGACTGCTGAACAAGGCATTGAAAATCTAAAAACCGTTCTTGACGCTCTACAAAAGGCAGGGTTTGCTCTCAATGTAAAAAAATGTAAGTTTTTACAAACTGAAATCGAGTATTTAGGCAGAATTGTCTCCAACGGCCAAGTGAAACCTAGCCCGGGTAAAGTTAAAGCTTTGCTAAACTCTCCAATACCAACCAATGTAAAGCAAGTCCGACAATTTTGCGGCTTGGCTGGGTATTTCCGAAAATTTATTCCGAATTTCTCTTTGTTGATGATTCCCTTATATAATTTAACGCGTAACAATACTAAATGGCATTGGACACAGGATCACGAAGTTGCTAGGAATACTATAATCGAACATCTCTCTTCCGCGCCAGTACTCACCCTATTTGACCCCGTGAGGCCAGTAGAACTCCACACCGATGCCAGTTCGGCAGGTTTAGGTGGGATTCTTTTTCAAAAACATGAAGGGCAAATGAAAGTTGTGGAATATTTCAGTATGCGTACCACAGAAGTTGAAAGTCGGTAACACTCTTATGAGTTGGAGACATTGGCAGTTGTTAGGGCAATCAAACATTTTCGACATTACTTGCTTGGGAAACCGTTTAAAGTAGTAACTGACTGCAATTCCCTTAAAGCTTCCCGCAATAAAAAAGAATTGCTTCCCAGGGTACATCGGTGGTGGTCATATTTACAATCATTTGACTTTGAAATTGAATATCGAAAGGGAGAACGTATTCCTCATGTTGACTATCTCAGTCGTAATCCAATGACAACTTTAAATATCAATAATGTTCAAAATTATAGTCAATGGTTAGCAGTCGAGCAAAATAATGATCCAGAAACAAAAGACCTTATTGAGTCCATTACAAATGGTAGCATTGACAAGAACTTGGCCCCTTCCTATGAAATACGCGAGGGATTACTGTACCGAGTATTTAGCACAAAAAATAACAAAATTAAGAAATGTCTATTTGTCCCCAAAAGCTACCGTTGGAATATCATACAGATTTATCATGATTCTCTAAAACACTTCGGCTGGGAAAAAACTTTGGAAAAAATTAGAGAGCAATTTTGGTTTCCAAATATGTCTAAATTCACCCGCAAGTTTGTTCAAAATTGCCTTATATGCAAGGTAAATAAAAGCCAATCTGGTTCACGCCAAATATCCCTTCATCCCATAGATAAACCACCAGTTCCCTTTCACACTATTCATATGGACACAACCGGTAAACTGAGTGGCAACAAACCTACTAAGCAATATGCAGTAGTTTTCATTGACGCATTCACTAAATATTGTTTTATGAAACCTGTTAGTAATCTAACAGCAACAGCAGCAGTTAATTGTTTAAAAGAATTAATTTATGTCTTTGGCACGCCTAAACGAATCGTTTGTGATCAGGCTTCTTCCTATACGGGTAAAGAACTAAGGCAATTTTGCGATAGTTGGTCGATCGAAATACATTTCATAGCTAGCGGTGTAAGCCGTGCAAACGGGCAGGTTGAGCGAATGATGAAGGTTCTGACAAACTGCTTTACTATTGTAGAAAACACCACCAAAAGGACTTGGAAAGATGCAGTAGGCGAAGTGCAACTAGCAATTAACAGTACTTTCAGTAAAAGCACGGGCCATACACCTTTCCAGCTCCTTATGGGATGCAATCAGTCATCTCCCGCTATATCCAAGCTAATAAATGATATTGAACGTTTTGATCTCGAGGCTTGTCGCGAAGAATCTAAACAAAACATTGATGAAAAGGCTCAAAAACAAAAGATAGAGTTTGATAAAACTAAAGCTAGAGTAGTACCTTATAAGGTAGGTGATGTTGTGTTGATAAAACAGAATCCGCGAGCAATTAATAAACTTGATAGTAAATTTAAGGGTCCATGTATCATTACCAAAGTGAACGAAAATGACAGATACACTGTGAAAGTATACGAAACAGGAAATGAATTGTATGTGTCTCATGATAATGTGAGAGTAGTAAATCCTGATATGGGAACAGAATTGATTGATTCGCTAGATGTTTGTGATTAATATTGTAATTTTTTTTTTGAGAATATGTAAAATTTTGGGCGATTGTGTAAGACATAGGTGCGCGTCTGGCCAAACGATCACTGGTGTCTCAGACAATCGCAACGAAATTTATTGCTTTACTATGTTACTTACTGTAAGAAGCCATGTTTGTACAAAATAAGATTATGTGTGATTATGTGTGTGTGTCATGTGATTTGACAGTGTGTCATGTGACTTGACAGTTTGCCATGTGATTTGGCGGGTATAAGGTACGTCATAATTATAGCTTAACATTAGCCATGTGATTTGGCTGCAAATATGACGAGTACCTACCTGATCTCGATGCCATGTGATTTGGCTGTACAGGATGCCATGTGATTTGGCTTTACAGTCATGTAATTTGACGTAAAAAGAATAAAAGGTTGTTCTATTCGCGAGCCATTATGGGCTGCTCGTCAGAATGGCCGTGTGGGAGTTCGTTTGATTTTAATCAAAAATAATAGGTTAAGATAATAATAATAGCAATATCAACTGTTTGTTTTCTCTAGAGATTTAAAAGACCTAATTTAATTTAATTTTGCAAGTACTTCCGTTTTATGAAACTAGTACTTCCGTTTTTGCCAAGTAGAGAATTTGACTCCAGTACTACGCTTCCCACTACCACTGACGTTCGAGACGTGGCATAAAAAGGCTGTGTAGCCCTCTCAACGGCTCAGAAGTTGCTCTACCACGGGCACGGCACGATCTTAGTGCTCTGAACCGTTCCACCGGAATCACCAGGTTCGAAACCCCTTTAATTAATAATTAATTGTTCTGTCGATTAAATGCATAAGATACTACATATTAAGTTAATGATAACTTTATTTTTAACTTGTTTTGATTTTCTTACTTATTAATCAGTAAATGTTTAATATCGTCAATAAAGCTATGTATATAAAGTTATAATAAAGTTTTTGCATTAATATAATGTTTAGATTGTTTTCTTTCGGCTTTCCTCCCACATATACATACACTCCTACTACTCAACGAAGATAATGATCCGCCAACAAAACAAGTAGATCTATGTTTGCACGTTCTGCAGACTGTTGCTGTTTATTCTAGAGATCGAGTTTGTCCCGAGGCGGGAATCGAACCCGCAACCTCATGCGTCGCAGGCGGATTTTAGCCCGCCGCGCCACAGGTGGTCGCATTTAAATCATATAAATTGAAATAAGTGCGTAGCGTAGGGATCTCCTCACCTCTGAACAGTTCCATTCCACTAATAATGTGCAGTCGCTCGGATGACACAATACATTATATAATTATGACACACAACACACAATACATTATATAATTACAGAAATAATTGCCTTCAAGCCGACTACCAGATGATTTAACATAATTGTTGGTTAAAATCAGTTCAATCAAGGCCATTATCAATATATTTTATATTATTGTTACTCTATAAATAGTTCGTGCATTTTATTTCATGTGTCATTTTGTGTAAGTTGTGAATAAATAAAGGTACCTATTTAATAAAATGTATTGTTGAAAACAATAATACGAGTATGATATTAAATACATATTTTTACGGTTTGTTCACAATTTGTCTAAAAGCCAAGTAAACAAATAAATACTAAATGTAATGTTATATTAACAATCATTTACAACATTTTTTTTTATAATTAGCTAAATGCTATACCTACTGGTTGATTACTATTTTTATTATATTTATATGATATGACCAATTTCGCTTTATATAAATGATATCTTTCGTTGTTTGTTATATTATTGGCTGAGTTTCTGTCAACTTACACAATAGGTAGGTACTTACTATTGTGTAAGTTGTCAACAAACAACGAAAGATAAGCTAATAAGAAGCTAAATTCTTGAATCGTGATACTTTTGAGAATTATTTTCAAATGAGAAGTTTTTTGATTGTTTTATATTCAATGTATAGGTGTCTATAATCAAAAACTGTTATTGTCAATGGATAATGAAGATAATATAATAAGATAATCAAGATGCTCCGTGATTTGATCGATGCTCCAGATCTGCACAACCTTCTGTTTCGGCTCTACATACCTGATAATTACCTTCGCCACAGAAACCTTGGGCTTTTTTCAGAGACTTTTTGTAGAACCGTGGCGCGCGCCAACTCTCCACTGCCTCGCACTCTCACCGCCCTCAACAGACTTCTTGAACAGAACCCGGAATGTGATATATTTGCGGACGAATGGAAGGAAATTATGTTGGTGTGCCTGAGGTTTTGCGAGAGAGAAGAATGAATGTTGTAAAATTTTATGTATAGTTTCTTATTTTTTATTTGTACTTTTGTATATGTACTTTAACTAGTGTAATTGGTAATTTATTATTTAATGTAGGTATTTGAAGATGACTGTAGATCAAAAATGCCAATTCGCGCGCACTCGCGCCGCGCCCTCAGCGAGCCTTTTTTTTTTCGAATGGACTTTAATGTGATGTTGACCGCAGATGGCCAAGACAGCGTTACCGGACTTTTGGCGGGCGCAGAGGGCGCCACACCGGTAAAGTTAGGTTGGGGCAACACGCGCAAGGGCCACCACCACTTATGCGAACCTCGGCATGGGCTGTTGCCAGATGCTACAAGAGGGTATGGAGGTTTCGCCTAGGTGCTCGAGTGCACCTATGGGCGGAAGCGGGGAATTCTTCGACCCCGCATCCAGCGGGGTCGGTTTTTGGTCGTGTGTGTAGTGTGCGGAAGCGAATCGGTACTGGTTGACGTCACCTCCGGATTAGCGGCGGTGATTGGGTCAACGGGGTCACCGAGAACGTGTCTCGGTCTACGGAGGAGAGAACACGTGGCCGGATTATCCACAAGATAATCGGGAATGTTGGAAATCAGGGGATTGTAATGGTGAGCTGCCGCTTCATAATGACGCTGGGAAGCAGTCTTTGCGGGATATCGCTAGTGAAAAGCGTGAAAAGAAGCGGAGCAAGGACGGAGCCCTGTGGGACTCCGGCTCGGACGGGTCGGGGGTTAGAGAGAGTCTGTCCGGCACACCGAGAGTGAAAAGCTTGTAAATTAAGCCGTTGTGCCAGACCTTGTCGAAGGCGTTCACTACATCGAGGAAGACAGCTCCCGTGCTAGCGGGCCAGGTGTGATGCCACATGGATTGGATGTGCTCCGTGATGCGGAGCACCTGTTGGGGACAAGAGTGATGAGCTCGGAAGCCGAACTGCTCATCGGGTAGGAGCTTGTGCTCATTGACGTGGGACCAGAGGCGACTCAGAAGGAGTCTCTCATAAATTTTCCCCAGTGCACTGAGGAGACTTATAGGGCGGTAGGAACCAGGTTCGTTCGCCTTTTTGCCCGGTTTGTGGATGCCAATTACGTCGCGTTCGCGTCCAGATCGCTCACGCGACTTGTGCCGTGAATTCACAGCGAGAATTCGCGCGTGAATTCACGGCATTAATGTGGAGCCGCCATAACAATGGGAAGCGAACACTTCATTACCGCGCGCGCCGCGGGGCGAGGGGAAGCTCTCCGAGCTCGCGCCCCTGTCCGCGACACTCCGCGCCCCGCACCCCCTGCGAACCACTTTCTGTCCGGGAAATAGTAAAACATGCTGAGCAAGCTTCAAAAGAAACTTGAATCAGTTTCTATTGAAGTGAAGCTAGCTCGAGCCGCGCCCTGCCGACCGCTGCGTTGTACGTGCTTGTACTAACTGAACAACACTTTTATTAGTTTTACAATAATACAATATTTGTATAAACTTAATAGTTTCAGTAACAATACGCAGGTAAGGTAACGTACCTTGAACGGTAAGTTTCAGACAGGTATCGGGTTCTGAATCTTTCACATCCAGTAGGTACCATACCATATTTACCTAGACCTCTCTACTCTAATCTACTCTACACTAGTCTAGCTAATAGTAAAGATAAATAATAAATAAATAAATAAATAAATAATGCATCCACACAGCATCATCTAGCCCCAAGCTAAGCAGAGCTTGTGTTATGGGTACTAGATGACTGATATACGTAATACAATATTATTAAATAGATAGATATTTTTTATCATAGATAGAAAACGACCAGAACCTCTGAACAAATATCTGAAGATCGTACAAATATTTGTCCCGAGGCGGGAATCGAACCCGCAACCTCCTGCGTCGCAGGCGGACCTTCGCCCACCGCGCCACAGTGGTCGTCATTCATTGTCATGTCATGTGCCGCAGGTTGTCGCGGGGTGGTGGGGGGGTGATGGCTTGCGACCACGCACGACCCGGCGAGACGGCGGCGCGCGGCGATGCCTACTCAGATGTACAGTCAGCGTCGATTTGATATGAGCGTCTATAATAGTCAGCCGAGTGGTGCCGGCATAGAATTTCATCACTCCCACTCTTCCCGTGGATGTCGTAGGAGGCGACTAAGGGAAACAACTCCACCAAACTGCGATCCCCAACCCGCATGCCCAGCGTGGGGATTATGGGCAATAACCCCCAGGTGAAATAACGCCACCTTTGGCGCACATTAGGGAAGGCCTATGTCCAGCAGTGGACTGATATAGGCTGATGTTGTTTTTGTTTGTCTAGAATAGTCAAAATAATCTGAAAAACATAAAAGCAATTTGATGTACCTACGCAGTTCGAATCATCATTGTTGTAAGCACCCAAGGTGTTCAAAAAATCTTTACTACCTACTGTTTCATATTTATATTAGCAGTCAGGGTGTTCAAAATTATCTTAGCATACAAAGCTCTCAAAGGTAGTATGCAAACTCTTTTGAGTGAGTAAGTATGTGAAATGACATTGATATTTTTTTAAGGTTTATTTTATGCACAGATAACTTTGAGATCTTTATTTGCTAAGATAATTATGAACACCCCGACTCCTAATATAAATATGAAACAATTCAAAGTAAGATATTTTGAACACGTTGGATGCTCACAACAATACAAGTACGACAAGTGCGAGTGTAACTCGCGCGCCGAGGGTTTTGAACTTTTGTCGTTTAGGTAGGTATATTGACGACCTCTTGGCGCGCTGGGCCAAGGTCCGCTTACGACGCAGGAGGTTGCGGTTTGATTCCCACCTCGGGACTAATATTTGTACGATCTGCAGATTATTTGTTCGGGTGTTCTGGTTCTTTTCTACGTACACAAAAATAAATCATCTAGTGTGATGGGTACTTATACTTTACTAAGTATAACAGCTATCGTAGTAGTACCAATAACACAAGCTTTGCTTAGCTTGTGACAAAATAATGCTGTGTCGATTATGCAGGATACATTACTCTTCTCAAAACATTTTGGAGCACGGTGCAATTCTTTGATTCAATAATCTTATTACCTAAAAATTTGAGCGCCGTGGAATTGAGTATGGACTTTGAAATTTTGAGAACAACTGTTTTGGAGCGCTATGGAACTACTAGGTATTACAGTTACTACCGAGATTAGTGGGTAGGTAAGTGGGTTGATACCTACCTACAATTTTTTTTCGACTTTTTTCAACGTATTTCACTAAGTATGAAACTTAGACGATTTTCAAAACCTGTTTTGAATTGTCGAAATCCATACCTTTGATTTGATATTGCTCTCAATGAAATAGCCCCCATTGTATGAAAATCAGTTTTTTGACCATATTTCAAAAAGTATTATTTTAACAGACTTCTCTATATTTTTCCTGTAAAATAAAGATCTGTATTCACAAATACTTAGTACCTACATTTCAAATGGATCACTCTGCACAGATCGGAGCTAGGGGGGGTAACGGTAATTTTTTCGACCTTTCAAAATATATCAAAAAGTATAAAATCTATCGAAATTCCAAAAACTGTATTGGAATGTACAAACCAATACCTTTTATTTGATACCCAACTCTTATGGGTAGTCCCCCTTTAGAAATTTTTCCCGTCCTTTTTTGACCAAATTTCACAAAGTATTATTTTTGCAGACTTCTCTATATTTTTCCTGTAAAATATAGATCAATATCTTTCACATCGATCGCTCTGCAATCTTCGGAGATAGGGGGGGGGGGGGTGCTCTTTTTTTCGAGCTTTTTCAAAATATTTTAAAAAAGTATAAAATCTACCATATTTCAAAAACTATTTTGGAATCTACAAACCAATACATTTCATTTGATACCACGTTCGAATCTTTTGGTCCCATTTAAAATGCGGTCCAATCTATGTTGATATGTGCGAGAGCAGAAGGCAATTCAAAAGAAAGTTGAAGTGGTGTCAAGATCGACAAGAGCAAATAAAGATGGATGCTCTTGCTAGTCAACATAACGCCAAAGACTTTAAGCTTTTCTGGAAGAACACGAATAAAATGAATGCAAAGCCTGGCCTCCCTATGACAGTAAATGAATCAGTTAATCCTAGCTCTATCGCCAATCTCTTTAGGGAGCATTTTAAGGTAGTACCCAAGCCGGACTCGTCTGTGTGTGAACAGGTCAAGTCTGAGGTCGTCATGCCAAGGAGAGCGGTAAATTTCACAGCGAAAGAAGTGCGAAAAATCATTAACACCATGCAAAGGGGCAAGTCTCCTGGGCATGACGGTCTCAGTATTGAACATTTGTGGTTTGCGGGTGTTCACTTACCCAACGTGCTCTCCATGCTCTTTAACTTATGCCTATGTCATGGCTACTTACCTGACACATTGACTAAGACCATTGTTGTACCTATCGTGAAATGTAAAACTGGAGATGTGTCAGATAAGAACAACTACCGGCCCATCTCACTAGCAACCATCATCGCAAAGGTACTTGACAGCTTGCTTAACAACGTTCTCTTGCAGCATATCAAACTGCACGATGCTCAGTTTGGCTTTAGGGCCGGGCTATCTACGGAGACTGCGATTTTGTCTCTTAAGCAGGCTGTCAGGTACTACACTGAAAGGAAGACCCCGGTCTACGCTTGTTTCCTGGATTTATCCAGGGCATTTGATACTGTTCTGTATCAAAGGCTTTGGGAAAAGCTGAGGAGCGAGGGTGTACCGGACGAAGTTGTTTCCATTATGAAGTACTGGTACAAATATCAAAAAAACCAGGTGAGATGGGCTGGTGCTCTATCTGAGGAGTATGGCCTGGAGTGCGGATTTCGGCAGGGTGGAAGTACTTCGGGGCTGTTATTTAATTTATATATTAACTAGCAGCCCGCCCCGGCTTCGCACGGGTATTTGAAAGAATTTTAAGTTCTTACATACACACGTTAGTTATGGTAGTTTATTGTTGAAGTTTTCATAGGGATCACTAACTTTAAAAATATTCTATAGCCTATGATTATCATTCTAATGATGATATTTTTTTCCAAAAAGGTCTAGTAGTACCGGAACCTATTCAATTCAGACCACAAACAAACAATAAAACCTTTCCTTTTTAAAATTGTACCTTTACCTCCTTTACTTATATAAAGAAAAACAGGGAGAACTTGATTTTTTGGCATTGACTTTTCTCTCGCACCGCTATACCGCCTACATCGATCGTTTTTCTGAGCCTACATCGCATGGTTCCAATCTTGAAGTTTTTATATTTTTTGACATTGAGTTTCCTCTCGCACCCCACGAATTGTGATGTCTATGACAATCCATAACTGACACTGGCGGAGTCGTCGCAGCAAAAGCGGTGCCATAAAAAAAGAAGTTGAAGTTGAGTCACAGCAAAAGCGAGCAGCGCAAAAAAAGAAAAAAAAAGAAGTTGATGTATATCGCTATGGTTTTATTATTGAAGTTTTTATACGGATCTCTAACTTTTTGAAAATATTTTATAGCCTATGTTCATCACGGAAATTTTAGGATTCTTATGGTGGAAGAATTTTTAAAATTGGTCCAGTAGTTTCGGAGCCTATTCAATTCAAACAAACAAACAAACAAACATACAAACAATCAAATCTTTCCTCTTTATAATATTATAGTATATAGTATAGATGAACTCATCGTTGAGCTCAGCAACACCCATACAGGCTGTATTATCGATGATATTTGTGTAAACAATATAAGTTACGCTGATGATATGGTGCTGCTGGGTCCATCGGTGGGTTCCATTCAAAAACTTATTGGTATTTGTGAGAGATATGCAGCTGAACATGGGCTGGCGTACAACACCAAAAAGAGTGAAATTCTTGTTTTCAGAAGCGGAAATGTAAGGCCAGCCTATGTTCCGCCCATAGTTCTCAATGGTGCGGCTCTGGAGGTTGTCAGTAGTTTTAGATATTTAGGACATATTGTCAATGACTCCCTATCTGATGATGCGGATGTAGAGAGGGAGCGTAGAGCTCTGGCTGTACGGGGGAACATGATCGCGCGTAGATTCACTCGCTGCTCGAGAGAAGTGAAAGTGACGATATTTAAGGCATACTGCCAGTCGTTCTACTCGAGCAGCCTTTGGCTGAATTGTACCCGCCGCGCAGCCAGCGCTCTACGCATTCAGTACAACAACATTTTCAGGATGCTGATGCGGCTGCCTCGCTTTTGCAGCGCATCAGGTATGTTCGCTGAGGCGCGTACGGATGACTTTTACGCCATAATGCGTAAAAAAGTCGCCTCAATATCTCAGCGCGTGCGAGCCAGCAGTAACAGCATTCTGCAAATGATTGTGTCCCGTCTAGATTGTCCCATCTATAATGGATGAGGATAGTAATGGGGAGTAACTCAATTTAGGCTTAAGTTAGATTTTTAAGTTAGGTTAGGAGATAATTGTTTTATGAAAATCTAATTTTAATCGAATCAAGTATATGATAATTTAGGAAATTGAAGTTTTTATTGTATTTAATTTTTTTAGACTGAATTTTTATTTTATCTTGTAAGTACTATGTTTTATTTTATTATCATGCTTTATGGATTGTGATCTGAAATAAATGAGTTATTAAAATTTCGATTGTACTGAAAATCTTCATTTAGATTTTTCATTTATAAGGGAGCCGTGCTGTTTTTCTATAAATTTGTACGGGCGCACAAAATATATTATTATTTCAAAATTCAAGTCAATAGCTGCAGTAGTTTCTGAGATATTAAGGATTCAAAACACAAAACAGAATCAAAGTGTTCCCATAAGGGTTTTGAAACCGATGTCAAAACCCTAATAACGATTCAAAATGCGTAAGTACATCAAATTGGTGTTATTTTTTTCAGATTATTTCGACTACTCTCACATATCAATTTGACGCTGCCTGTACTTCATCAATTCTATGCCGGCACCACACGGCAATATATATATTAAGACAACACATATTGTATAATATTAAGTATGTCCAACTACAATCTACCGCATAAGGTGTGCTAAATTGTATAGTTTACACGATTTTGACATATTAACTAGGTATATTATTTTAAGTGTATTAAGTGTGTGTTTTGTCCGGCATTATTATTATTATTAATTATAATTACTCAATTCCAGTAAAGTTCACGAAAAAATAACAAAAAAAATCATAATAACAGAGGTCTAAGGTAAATAGGTACAAACAAAATGAGTTCGCTTCGCTGGACGCCTAAGTCAATGAATGAGTTCAAATCCCTTACAGTATAAAAACTATCTTTTGAAAGTTAGTTTTAAACAGGTTTAGAGGCAAGTCTTTAAAGCACTTTTATTTTCAGGTACTGTTGTAGATAGTTATGGCATGATAGTGCGCTCAAGAAGCTCTAGCCGACGCGAACGACCGACGCGACGAGCCGACATGGCGGGACTCGGGACTAATAGTCTATTTTTATGCCTTGTGTGTGTCTAGGAAAGACTACCGCATGAGTTTTAAAACACTGAGGGTATTGACAAAGACACAGACCCAGACCACAGATCCCTGATGTATATGCGCGGTAACGGAAGGATGTTGAACCTCTTGAATAGCGGCTTGCAACTATCCCTACTCCGAAGTCCACAAACATCACGGACGGATTTTTTATCCAAGTCAACCGAGTTCCCCCGCATATTGAGGCGACAGGATAAGGTGGGTGATACGCAGCCATGGTACGGTGTGAGGGCCTCTTCGATTGATACGCGAGGGCACTTTATTGCGTAAACAATTTGTGCATTTTGTTACACAATAGTTCTATTATGCTCCTTCCAGTTCAGATGTTGATCTAAAGTAATGCCCAACAATTTCCGTCTCCACTTCCCCTATAATAATGTGTCTTAACATACTTAATATTAATAATTTAAATTATTTGTCGATATGTACTAAATTGTATTACGCTAGTTTTACTGAGAGAAATGTTGAGGATACAGGCGACTTGGCCCATACATAACTAGGACCGCGGTCCCAGTTACCTGATCACATTTTTGAATGGGTCGACTGGGACCATATACCTAATTTGCTTTAATGTACAGTTAACAGAAAAATCAAGTTACATAACTCAGGATTTATTTTAATGTAGTACTTAGCTTTTACCCGCTACTTCGTTAGCTTATAGAATCTACTCAACACTTTCATTGCCCACCCATGACGCACACATGCCCTTTAAACCCACCATGTGCCTAGAATCCGGGTTGCTACGCCTTCTTTTGGGGGAGGGGGCTCCGCCGCAAAGTGAAGAAATCTGATGATTTTACTCCTTGATCTCATGTTTGAAATGTTTACATAAAATTGACAAAATTAAATGACGTATCGGTCCTTATTGACAGACATAGAGTTGAAAGT
The DNA here is from genome assembly GCA_963931895.1 of Eupithecia pulchellata. NCBI lineage: Eukaryota > Metazoa > Arthropoda > Insecta > Lepidoptera > Geometridae > Eupithecia > Eupithecia pulchellata. Next base: position 16,085 of record CAWVOY010000321.1, on the reverse strand, counting down.
AGGTCGTAGGTATTGTAATGTTACCTTATGGGGCCTGCAGCTTGCGACTAAGTAAACTTTAAAATGCGTTTTATAGGCTTATTCGGGAACGGAGATTAAAATTTTTTTTTAATTTTTTTTTTTAAACGTGTAAGCGATACGGATATATGGCGCGCTCTTTCCCACATTTTTTCACATTTGATGAACCGCATAAAACTAATAATGCTGTAGAGCAGTGGAATAGTCGCATAAGGAAGCTTATAAAAATAAAACCAAATATTGCTCAGCTATTAGAAGGGCTGCAAAAGGATGTGCGATACTACTCTGCAGCATTAGAAAGTCCAACTAGCATCCAATTATCAAAAAAGAAGCCCGAAACCATCGCAAGGCATAAAAGAATTACATCTGCTATAAACGAACTAGTATGTGGTCAAATAAGTATCGGCCACTGTTTTGAGAAACTGAGATTTTAATAAATAATTCGATTTGCATGTTAAGAAGACAGCATTTTTTAAACTGAAACTATGTTGTTTTGTGTTTTTATATTTGTTTATTTTTAATTGTTTATATAATAGTGTTTCTTGTATAAGAAGCTAAGAACACTTATAACTTAGGCTTATTATATTAATGTGATTTTCCTGTGATTGTTTAATGTTTTTTATTTGTTTATAGTGATGGTACTTTATTTATAGAGTATATTTGTATTTCTAACGTAGAAACTTAAGAGATACCTAAATCGATGCGAAGACTGATTTTTAAATTCCTATTAATATGTTGTGTTAGAACTCAAGGTTATTTATTATATTTTTTGCACAATAAGACAATAAGACATAATGCCAACTGTACTTTAAACAATAGATGTGTTGTGGTTAAAATTACGAGTGGTCCCACTCGCCCAACGAAATAAACAAGAAAAAACTAATCAGGTAACTGGGACCGCGGTCCCAGTTTTGTAGTGGGCCCAGTCGCCTGTATCCTCGAAATGTTAAGGTTATTCTGATTCAACCAGTCAATTGTTTTACAAAGTGCGTCATTCATATCTCTTTCGAACGTCACTTTATATTGTCCTCTAATAATAATGGTGTCATTGGCAAATAATATTGTTTAGTGATGTTAGAAAGATCAATTCGGATACCACGTTAAATAACGTGGCAGCATTGCCTCGCTGTAATAATAATAATAATAATCATTTATTTCAGGCAAACATAAGAACAGTTATGGATGGTAAAAAACTTATTCTAGGGCCCATATCAACAAATACCTTACAGACTAACATACATACAAAAATATAAAGTCTTATTAACTACATAAAATTACACAATAGATACGGCGGTGTGTGTCGCATCAGGGTGATATCTGTCGACGATGCACGGCGGTGTCCCCTTGCAGGCGGCCGGTGAACCGTCGAAACTTGACACCCGTCGGCCAAAACTCTGCGCTCATGAACGTCGAAAGATGTTTAGTCGGAACCCTCACCATAAATGAATTGAAGCTCACATTATGGCGAGATTCCAACTTTTCGACGCGAAGCGAAAATTTGGTCTTCGTCTGGATGTACTCCTCCACAGCCTTCGCCTGCACGTAATGCAACACTGATGCGCTGCGCCAGATACTGACCAGCCCCCGGGTTATACGTCCGTCGGGCGCTTCGACCAGACGCTCAGATATTTTTTTGATAACCCGGAGTCTCGGTACCCCACGGACCTAGCACGGTTTCGACTCTAAGGGGAGCAAATAGAGGTAGGATAAAAAGGCAAAATCGGGCGCCGCGGCGGCGGCGGGGCGTGCTCTAGCGGAGCCCGCGGTCCCCGCCGCGCCGCGCGGTTACTGACCACAAGGCCGTACATCGCACGGAACCTTACACAATAGCATTAGTCGCGGGGCCGCGGCCCGCATTCACTGTCCAACATTGTAAGTGCACGGCGCGCGGCGGCGGCGCGCTCGCGGAGGTCATCGCTCGCAGACCTATAGCATAACTATAGCTCGAACGACATTAACGCCGCCGCCGGGCCGAGAGCGGCTGCGGGTGGATTGGATACCCACCGTCGCATCCTGTACCTCTTCGGCCCGAGGAGGAGTCCCCTCGGCCAGGAGCGGGTGGAAATCAATCGACCGTCTAGCGAGACATCTTGCGAACGCTATTTCCTGCTTACATTTTTTCTGTTTCGTTTTAGGTAGCTATATCGAATTCAAAAGTGTGTCTTACTAAAGGTACGTATTGTAAAAACGGGTTCTTCAAGGAACCGTAAATTCTGAACATCGGCGGCGGGGCGGCGGCGGCCCGTGCGCGGAGCCGGCTTCAGGCGCAGTCCACCTGCAGTGTTCAGGCCTCTCCCCGGACGACGGGACGATACACGTACACTTGGAAGTTTCATGTAACATTCATTTTAACAGATCAAAAGACATTCCTAGCACTGTGCCCTGAACACTTGAACATCTGAACAGCTGGCCAGCGCGAGCTGAACTGCGGCTGAGCGGAGGCGACGAGCAAGCTTAAGTAATGTAACAACGGCATTCATGTAAATTTATTTTTTCCAAAACCTTTTCGAAAGTCCCGTAAAATGATTTACGATTTTCCAGTTTTTAATCGTTTTTAAACATCGAGTCCAAGCTCTAGTGCACACACACACTAGCCACACCACGCACAAGAATTTAATAAGTATGACCGGTGCTCAACAATAGAAGCCATAGTGAACCGCAGCCATAGCGTCGCAGCGCGCCGGCGCGGCGCCGGCGCCGCGCCAGCTTCCAGGCGTTACAAACCGTGCTACAAACCGAGTGCTCTTCACTTTACCTCGTACCACAGGCGGCGTTCCGAAGAAAGTATACGACTTTGGACGAGACACGTTGTTTCACTGGAATAGAGTTCGTCTAGTATAGAAACAATACGGAGTTGGGTCGATGAAATGCCAAGAAGCCTAAATTTCTATATTTTCGTTTTCTTAGTTTCTCTCAGTGTCCAAGTTTCAGTTGGAAACACCAAAGCTCTGACACGTCGTGTGGCTTATGATCCGTAGCCAGAACCGTCATCCGTCGCGCATGCTAGCACCTCATCTGTCCTCTCCGACAATCTATCCTTCTTTTCCTCGATCTCCCCTCGCCCTTTCTATTCACATTCAAACGGAACACTCTTTCCGTAACACGACATTTGACGACATTCTTCCCTCCGCATAACATACCACGCTAACCTGTTATTCCTCATCTTCTCCGTCACTGGCGCCACTTTAAATTCTTTTAATAAAATTTCTCTTTCTTGTGATATACATTATCCTACCTCCCCCTATCCCTCCCACTTCCTTCCTCTTCCCCAAACAAAAAACACTTTCACGTAGACCATCGCAGCACGTGCGATCCAAGATGGTAAAATCACAAAGCTCTAAATAGACACAGAAGAGAGTTCCAAATTTCACTACTGTTTAGAATATTTCGCTCTATTTTTTGCGATATAGATATCTCACTCTCCCGACCTCTCCCACTTCTTTCCCTAGGTATATTGCGAAACATTATTTCACGTAGATCTTCGTAGCGCGTGCTACGCTGCTACGCCGGCTCAGCGTAGCATACAAAAGACTTGAACGCGCACGCACTTTCCTATAACACAATAAATTATACTTCGTAGACCTTATCGCGTACTACGTGCGGTGCGATGCGATAGTACTATTGTATGTAGTTATTCTGTGACGATGCTAGGGTAGACTCTGACTCTGGATTTTATGTTTATATTTATAAAATTTCACAACGTTTTATCGAGAATAATACCTATTAAAGTACACTTAATCATTTCTATTATTTCTTCCCAAATCTACCAACTCGGACCTCTAGTGATATTATCAAAAAATAACCCGCATAGATGTAAAATACACGTACTGCTAGCAGTAGGTAGCGTATGTACTGGAGTAGGACGCGTGCCTACCTGCGAGATGCGTTTCCCTTTCGGACAGATCCGTAGCCGCTGGAAGCGTTGCTGACCGAGAAACATTACCAGCTACCTACCATCGGCACGCCACGTCACGTCACGTCACGTCACGCCACGTCACGTCACGTCGCCGGCGCGCGGTGAAGGATAGCCAGCTCTAGCTGCTAGTGCTGGTACGATGTCCAGCAGCCTGTCGAGGACAGTCTTAAACAAGCGATGCACTGATGACCGCGACGCGCGCAATCTGCTTGTGAACAATCCGTACAATACCTACTTAATTTACAATAATTACTAAGAAGGGCACTGCCTACTATAATTGCAGGGAAATTATAAAAAGTATTGCAATAAATGCAATACTTTTTATAATTTATTTCTTCAATGTAGTTCGGGCTTTACTTATCTAGTATTAAGTATCACGCTAAAACCAGGTGGACGCGAATAAGTCTCGTACCGACCAAGAATTGTAAAATCGGGGAGATGTTAAGGAGGAAAGATTTGATTGTTTGAATTGAACAGACTCCAACACTACTGGATCGATTAAAAAAATTCTTTCACCATTATAATCTAAAACTTTCCGTGATGATCACACTGCGGACCCACGATACCGCTGGCGATACCCCCCTGGTGGTATCGTGGGTCTTTTAAAATCAAACGATACCCCTGTTCGAAATGACCGTAGTGTTGCGGTGTGGAATGCGGAAATGCATTTATCTCTTGTATGTAAATAACTAATGTATTTATAACTATAACATTAATAAGCGCATCAATAAAAATACTGTGACAATTATGAGATTACTCAAAGTTCTGTAAAACATTCATACGATGGAGATGGTTCCAAAAAAGAGAAGAAAGGATCAAATTATAGGCTATAGAATATATTCAAAAATATTTGGGTTCCGTGTGAAAATTACTTTTTTGTAAATACCGTGTAAAGCCGGGGCGGACCGCTAGTTTTTAATAAAACTCTTCAATAAGGAATAACATTATACCTAGGTGGTCTATCATAAACAATTTACCTTCCTACTGACTTAATTAAGTGAGACAAAAACAGTTTTATTTAATGTGTTTACTACTTATGTATTTGAAATATTTCTGGTTCTATTATAATTTTATTCTCTATTGACTGATTATAGTTGAGTTTTAGTATTGAATGAATGGAATGAATGTCTAATAAGTTACTACCTAATAAGATTCAGATTCAGATTCAATAACTTTATTTCTTTAGGCTTACAAAATAAGCACATAGACAAGTCAAATTTCAAACAGATAATTATTAAAATAAGAAATAATTTGTTATTGATTTCTCTTCACTTCAATTTTTTGTCTCTTTGAAAAGTGACCAGACGAAATACTATGGATGGACCAAACTCTTGCCTTCAAACATCCCGACAGCGACTCTCAGGCGCACTTGCGCCAGGCTACGAGAGTCAGATACTAATACGGAGTTACATTCTAATTCTGTCTTGTACCACCAAGAGTTGATGTCTAAGTCTGTCCGAGTTGTTGTTTGGCCGGATGTAAGAAGAAGTTACACTTTGCGAGATGGGGTGTTTGCACGGGGACAGCCAGATTCTCGTTATCAAGATCAAGTCTGATGTGGAGATGGATTACTGTTGCAATGTTGCTCGGCAACGTACCTACTGATGCTTTGCAGAGCAACAAAACTCGATAGAACGTAATTAGGGCTTGTAAACCGGTTAATCGGTTAACCGAAAAACCGGTTAACCGGCCGATTTTGCCTCGGTTATTAACCGGGTTTTTTTGGTCAAAATAACCGGGTTTTTCGGTTTTTTTTTTGCTGTAGTAAAAAATGAAAAAAATAGCATTCTAAGGGTTTCAATATCACCCACCGACTATTAAATTACTTAGTTTATCGTTTAATACGATCTGGAAGGACAACAAATCTTAAAAACACTTTTGAACGAATAAAAAGTCAGTAAGTTTAGTAATTTCAGTTTAATATAATAATAAAATGCAAAATATTGGAATATTAATGTCAGTAACTTATTTTACAAAAAGATAAATTGAATAGTAAGTAATGATGGAGATAATCTATTCTTGGGAAGTCGCCCCGTGAACAGTGGAATACGTCAATGGTTGGCGCTACCATATTAAGTGCTTGATTGATGAGTGACAATGGTGTTTTGTTAATCAGTTTAGTTCTTCCGCGACGCTTTGAGAACAGAGTAGCCGCCTGCGCCACCCGACAATTTCATCAGGTCGGCACAGACTTATCAACACCATGGGCATTCCCCTAAACACCCTAACCACATACAGTGCTAACGCCACACCTCTCCTTATTTCCAATTTCCAAGAAAATTTGAATACAACCGGAATGTATTATATTAGTTATATTAGCCCAGTACGAATAAATATACATAAAGGAATGGAAAGGGTTGACGCCATAATATATTCCTTTTAATAAAGGTATCGAGTAAAATTTTCCTCTATATGCTCCATAACGAGACTTTATCTAGCTTTATGAGGACCCATACAGAAACTGCGCTTTTTTCTTGATTTCTGACCGGAGCATCATATATTCCTGTGAGTGCTGAACCAGTTTTGTGAACCAGTTAGCTCGTAAAATTAATCCTATAATTCTGTCCGCCTTTGAACAAACGCTGGCAACATAGGGTCTGAACCGCAATTCCTTGTCCAGTTGAACCCCCTGATCCCTCACCGATTCCACACTCTTCAATCGCTCTTCTGTGTGGTAGTTGTAGTGGAATGGGGTAGTTGCTCTGCTACTTAAAGAACAATGGCAGAATTTGGTCTGGACTTTTTTTTTGCGTCCATGGATCTGATGTATATTAATCAAATTAAATAAATTTTCTACGATTTTTCAATTATTCACACCTTCTCGTAAAGGCCGGAGTTATTTTATGATATTTAAAAGCTTATCAAATGATATTCGAATTAGGTACATTTGAAATGTTACCATTTTATTAGTGGTGCGGGTACAATTATTGAATGCAATGTATCATTTGTCTTTGATTTGTCTTTGATAGTATCATGTTGTCAGCAGTTGTCTGTCAAGACGCCACAGAATCTAGAACGTAGTGGTTTTATTCTCTTTGACAGAATCCTTCCGAGACTTCGGCGTTTTTCATCTCTGCTGTGTTTTGTGTTTATATTTTGGTTTTCTATTTATTTTTACCCGAATTACGGAAGCCACAGGCGACGTATGTAACACCCGACTAGACATGTGCGCCGACGTTGAAATAGTCGGCGGCGGACGCCGGTCTGAAATCGGCGGCGGCGGCGTGATTTCGGCGTGAAATCGGCGTGATAGTATTTGTTTAGAATCTGTTATTATTAATTTAAAAATGCTTGCATACTGTTATAATGTATAATTTATTATGCTTTCTTATGTTAAACATAAATTAGGTAGTTTAAAACATCTAGCGTTCCTCCAGTAGGTTCAGGCCCCCAAACTTTAATTAGGTACCGATGTAAAATAAGGAACATATTTTGGATAGGTAGGTAGGTACATACATAGAGCCCTCACCAGATATTATGGTGTCGCGCCAACTTTGGCTCAGTGGATAAACAACATGCTCAAAAACAGAGCGATACAAGTGACAATCAATAAAACCACCAGAGGTATAGTTGTCAGGGGTTGCCCCCAAGGCGGCGTCTTACCGCCCCTTTTATGAAACATAGTTGTTGAAGAGCTAATCCACGACCTCAACGGACGCGGACTGGTCACAATAGGATATGCGGATGACCGTGCGATCTTGGCGACAGGCTGTTTCGAAAACATCACAGTAGGATATGCGGATGAACTCGCGATCTTGGCGATCGGCTGTTTCGAAAACACACTACGCGAACTGATGAAACTTGCCTTCAAAACCATCAAAGCATGGTGTACCGACCATGAACTCTCAGTTAATCCAACCAAAACGGAACTAATAATGTTCACAAACAAGCGACATCTGGGAAACATTAAACTCCCTAAATTATACAACACAGAGATCAAGCTAAAAACAGAAGTCAAGTATCTAGGAGTCATACTAGATAGCAAACTGCTGTGGAACAAACATCTTGACAACAAACTTCAACGTGCGACGTCAACCCTCTACCAGCATTCTGCTGCATTAGCAGAATGCTTGGCAAAACCTCGGGGATCTCACCAAAAACAACCATGTGGCTCTACACTGCTATAATTAGACCAACATTAACCTACGGAGCGATAGTCTGGCCCGACCTGGACTGTTTATGGACTGATTGATACTGCCCTGTGTCTGGCTAGTGCATGCCCTTAGGACTCCGATATTGTTGTTTTGGGTGTTCTGGGCATTTTCTATGTAAAATAAAAAAATATCTATTAATGTAGGTATACCTATATAATATTGTTTTAAGTATATAAGTTATCTAGTAGGAACTCATAACATAACACAACCTCTGCTTAACTTCGGGCTAGATGATGCTGTGTGGATTATCCAACATTATTTATTAAAATCCTCAGTTTTTTTTGTGTTTACGGGGCAAGTAGGTACATTTTTTTTAATACACGCCCAGCTTTCGTAAACATACAAGAAGTTTAGAATTTGTTTTGCTCATTTTGTTTATCATTTCTCATTTCGAATATTTAAGGTGGCGTGGTCTAATTGATAAGACCAAACCCAAGACCAAACCACATTATCCATTTCCTTATGATTTGATTTCAATCTGCGATGTTTTATAGACAAATATTGTTTGATGTTCATTCATAACCAAAAACTTCAAACACTGAAATCTTTTTTTTCCGGCTTTCCCCAAAGAAAATAGTCTCATTTATAGATTCTGGAGCTAACGCCAAATCTTTTAACATTTTTTTCATTACGGGACGCTTCAATTTGATCCCAGACAATTCTTAGTATGGAGACCTGCCATTGTTCTTTGTGCTGTGTCTAGGAGGGGACGTTGAGGTCGCTCCGCAGATTTACCTTTGAGGGCTAATTCATGTGTGAGTTCATGTGTTGTAAATGACACCTGTTTAGTTTAGCAGTTAAAACTCCATTCAATCTTCTCGACATGCTTTTTATTAAGTTATCAATGAAATCTTGTAGTATTCGATTCCACTCTTGTACTAGTGCCCTTTTGAGATCTGCTGTTTGTTGGTTTTGGATCGCGCTATTTTATTTGCTTTCCTAGCTTATACCGCGCCGCAGTCAGGGATCCATTTTCAACGATGTGCATCTCCGTACGCGCCCCTATGCAAATACTGCCCCATACCATTACTGACCCTCCACCATAATGGCTCTCTTCCGACAATCCACACTAAGCGTATCTTTCGCAGGGTCGTCTCCAAACTTTAACCCTTCTATCATCTGGCTTTAGACAAAACCTAGACTCGTCAATGAACAATATTTTCCCCCAGCCATCATCATTTCAGTTTTGGTATGAGCGAGCAAAGTTAGCCCGAGCTACTCGATGATCTGTGGTGAGTAAGGGTCCTCTAGCTGGCAAGTACGTCTTTATTCCAGCTTCTTTAACTCTTCTTCTTACGGTTTTAGTGCTAACTGTAACCTGTTGAACATGCTGGTCATAGATCTGACCTCAGAAGATGTCAAAGTGCGACTTCTCAGAACACTGCTCACCATAAATCAATCGTATCTTGTTGAAGTGACACTCTTGCGACCAAGATCTGCACGTCTCGTGTACTCACCAGTCTGCTCGACGTCGAACAATTCGAAATATGACGGATTTGTAAAACCCAAATCTTTGAGCCACTTCTTTATAACTTTGACAATTTTCAATTAAAGTAACAGCTTTGGAAACCTGAGCTACGCTAAGATTCGACTTATTCCATTTATTGGTTTGTAAGCACCACTATTGCGATATGTTTTTGTGAAAAAAAGACAGAATTTTATGAATTGATTACGCACACGTTAGTAAAATTATTCCAATAGACTAGTGGAAATAGCAAATAAACAAAAAAAACAAACGAATACCTGAAACAAAAGACTACTGAAGTAATTCTTTTTTCAAATTAAACATTATGGTATATGTGGCCAGTTTGTACTAAGTACTTTTAGTGCATATTTCAGTTGTTTTTTCGATTGATGAACCGTTCCTCTAATTATGTCCATGAGTGTAAATTTGTCAGGCTCAATCATCAGGCCGGTAATACACTTCCGATTCTTTGACAGACGGGTGGTCGTATTCGACTATCCGAATGCATTCGTTCCATTAATACATTTTGTAAGACATCGCTTATCTATATTACAATTTCATCCGACGATCAGACAAAAAATTCAGATACTTGCATTTTTATTTAGAATCTTTATTTTGCCAATGCATTTTTATATAGTATTTTGTACTATTATTAAATTTTATTTAGACGATGCCCATTAACAGCAGATATATTAATTAATTTAGTTTTCTTCTTTTAGTTTAATCAGTTCATTGTTGTGCGTTGCTTTGCTTAGGTACCTTGTTTGTTATCACTTTGTGCCTGACTGACAACCTATATTTAGGTCAATTACAGATTTTTTCATGACTTGAAATATAAATTGACGTAACCAAGTATGCCTTGAGCTCCAACGGCAAATAAATGAAAATGACACGTGTATTACTCATTTGACTGAACCGTAGATAAGTATTCATAAGACTAAATTATGATTTGAGTCAAATTAATCAGTGCTAAGCTAAATAATATGTAAATTTCATCGAATTTTATGGTTTTATATCGTCCAACGACTCTTTTTGGAAAAAAACCGAAATAACCGAAAAACCCGGTTTTAACCGGTTTGAAAAAATAACAACCGAATGAACCGGCTTATAAAATAACCCGGTTTTTACAAGCCCTAAACGTAATCCTTTAGAGCGTTTTCACATTATCCGATCCGATATCGGTGTCGGACGACGATAGCCGACATCCGAAAGCCGACACCATGTGCTATTTTCACATAATTTCCGACAAAATCGTTCCGATACGGCCATTTGCTCGATAGCTTAGTGCGGGCAGGTCATCATGGCAGACTATAATAGAAAACTTTATTTGCTGTATCTATTATATTTGAGACGCAAAAAAAGATCTGTCCACAGACAGTATAGGATACATCCCATTGTGAAAGCTAGATATTCAGAGGGAGCTTTTTATACTCTTTTTAGCAAGCTACAAAACGCACCTTTAAGTTTTTTAATTACTTTCGTATGAGTGAATCCATACGAAGAAGCCATGATGACAACCAAACTAGTAAACAAGCTCAAAATGGCCGCCGCGGCATCGGCGGCATCGGGCTCTACGCTACGCACACAGGACAATTAAGGTAGGTACACGTACAGTACAGCACACATACAAACATTAAAAATATCCGATAAAAGTTGTCAAAAGACAACTTTTATCGGATATCATTTGGATGTTTCAGAATAATATTTAATCCGTTTGAGTCCTAAGTTAATGTGCAATTCTGGTCCCCCCAGACCAGTTTATTCGTAATAGAGTTTCCTCGCCGTAAAAGAAAAAAAAAGTTGAGTAGGTAGTGTAGGTAATCGGTTAGTTTCGCTATGCACGGTTCCCGCTATGCACTGATCTTTAAATACCTACCAAAAAGTGCCGCTTTGCTCTGAATTTCTCAGTGCTAACTTTAATAATGGAAGGTACAATTCGATAGAAAAGTGTTTCTAAAGTATACTCTTCTAAAGCTAGCCTTGGACTACATAGTTTGAGGAAAAAAGTTTTGGTAAATAAAAATTTGGTTGGATGCCCGTTACCGAAGGATCTTTCAGATCGCCAAGCATAAGGCAGGCGGGCCGCGGTCGGCACTCGCAGTACAATGCAACCGTCGTCCGTGCTCCGTGCTCCTCCGTCATTCTTCGGCGCGCCTCGCCTGCGCCTCGGGCTCGGGCTCGGGCTCGGGCTCGGGCCTCGGAACACGATTCACGAGCGTCATAAACATTTTACTTACGAAAGATTAACATTATCATCAATGGTTTTTAATGTTTTATTTACTAATACAAATAATGCAAATTCAAATACAAATGTTGTAATGGATAGAGATCTGGCTGGAGGCGACCCGAAGGTGTCTCGTTCTACACTGACTGTACATAGGTACTTAATCCCTGACTACGGCGCATAGAATCATGGACCTCTGGGAATAAGCCGCACGGACTATGTCACCCCGCCCCGCTCGCCACTCGCCTCACCGTCTTTGTCGGCGCTGTATAATGTACTACGTACGTACATATAATGCAACCCTGTCTAGGTAGGTGGGACTCAACCTATTTAGGAACTGCCCCGTTACCTACACGTAAATGACCTCCCTACTTGCTCGTACTTACCTACAACCAAAATATAATATACGTAAGTAAGTAACTGAATGTATGAATTGCCTATGACGTAGTAACATCAGGTTGACCGTCATGGTGTGCAACGTAGGCAGAGTGCATGCGATGGTGGGGTGCGAGAGCGCAGGTGCGGCCGCGGCCGGCTCGGCGCGTCAGCACAGCACTGCTGGTGGACAAGCTGAAGAGAATATAGCGCGACCAGCGCTGGCTGCTATTAAGGAAGAGCCAGCTTGAAGGTCGAGACCATAGCGAGCTTAGCTGAAGCCAGGCTAGCGTGGCCAGTGCAGGACAATAGGTTTATGATTATTGTTATTATAGTGCGTAAGTAAACCCTCGCACTCGGGGTTTTGTTTTATAACAATGTATTATATTACGAACATTCAACCTTCTCCAATAAAACCTTGAAAGAGGTTTATACCTGCAACTCGCAGCGCAGGCGTTACCTACTTGGTTTAATTTCAGGTTTAATATTATTATTATGTTAAAGATTGGAATTTTTCAAAGCATCAAAGCCGCGCCTTGCGCTAGTTCAATGGATAAAATAGTTTATAATATTGTTTTATAAGATTAGTACCTAACTCATTATTTATTGATTTTACTAACAGGGCTGACGTAATCAATTACTTAAAGGCTTTAAAATATAAAATTTTGAAATAAAAAAGAAATAAGTCCTTTGTTTATTTATTTGCCAAGTGTTATGATGATTTACATCGTTACCTACCTAGATGAGCCCTGAGACAAAACATGTGGCATTGCTTTGAATGTGTGTGTCAACAATATGCCGATGCACGCACATTACTAACGAATAGTTTAAATGAGAGTTTTGCCAATAAACATTTTATTATAACAATTAAGTCTTTGTGAAAAAATGAATGACCTGAAATCGAAAATATTACAATGTCTGCGTCATTCATGGACCGTGCTTGCAGCGCACGCCTAAATAAAATATTACAATGTCTGCGTCATTCATGGACCGTGCTTGCAGCGCACGCCTAAATAAAATATTACAATGTCTGCGTCATTCATGGACCGTGCTTGCAGCGCACGCCTAAATAAAATATTACAATGTCTGCGTCATTCATGGACCGTGCTTGCAGCGCACGCCTAAATAAAATATTACAATGTCTGCGTCATTCATGGACCGTGCTTGCAGCGCACGCCTAAATAAAATATTACAATGTCTGCGTCATTCATGGACCGTGCTTGCAGCGCACGCCTAAATAAAATATTACAATGTCTGCGTCATTCATGGACCGTGCTTGCAGCGCACGCCTAAATAAAATATTACAATGTCTGCGTCATTCATGGACCGTGCTTGCAGCGCACGCCTAAATAAAATATTACAATGTCTGCGTCATTCTTTTATCATTTTTCAAAAAATTTTACAGTTTCCTTGGTCCTTTTTTGTATAATAGATTAAATGTGATAGCCAATATTTATCCCTTAAATTATAATTGTTGTAAGAAAAAACTTATAGACACCCTACAATCTATGTCATACGACGACACTGAAAATCTACTGATTATTTTAAAGTAGGCCATACATTGTAAGCATCTTTTATTACTATTAAAACTAGTTTAGCGTATTTAGCATTAACTAATTAACATAAATGCAACTTTATAGTTTCTTTTGGATTTTTATTATTTTGTGTATTATTGAGCCATTTATCTGCCTGAAAAACAGGTTTTACCTAGTTCAGGCGCGTAGATTAACTTATCCCTTAAGATATAAGATTAAGTATTATTTGTAATTTTGTTAGCCCTAAGTTATTTTGAATAAATTATTTTATTATTTTTATTTTATTATTCATGGACCGTGCTTGCAGCGCACGCCTAAATAAAACTAATTATTATTAGTGTGCAATCATATTGTACATATTGTCGTGAACAATAAAGGTCATAATTTATACTCTGAAATTGAAAATATCTCAACGCTAAAACCACTCGTACGTAACGTAAGTACAGTCTGTGTAGAGGTAAGGTACACAGGTACCGAGACATAGTGTGGACCGTTACTTTACTTGTGCACATTTGTTTCTCCTTCGTGCACTCACCATTTTTAAATTTGTTATTTTTGACGGTGGTTATACAGAGTTATTTTATTTTAATCGCAATACTTACGATGTGGTATTAAGTTTACTTACGATGTGGTATTAGCTGTATTCGTAACACCTTTGGCTTTATTTGTATAATGCTAAAAGCCACTTCGCTTATGTCATTCATTATTATCATTATTATTAAGCAAAAATAGTAGTAGCAATTTGCTGATACACATTAGATCAGCAAAATGTGTCTCGAACGAAACACAAAATAAGGAAATTTAGTGAAAGGTTTTCATTGCATGTTGCATACCGTTACAAAGCGAATAGACTAAAGATATTAAAAAAAAATCGAAATACTTTAAAACGTTCAATTTTGTCTTAAATTTCGTTCGTTGAGCTTTAAATTCCATTTAGCATTTTTAGAAACTATGTAAAAGAATAAAAAAAACTAGCTATTGCTATCCACTAATTATGGTTTCGTTTGAACTGAACAACAACACAAATTAAAATAAATCACAAATTTTGAGGCTACACCGCATACGCATACGAGAAGGTGGCAAGCAATAACCCCCCTCGACCCCTCATTTCATTTTAGCAAACTATGTACCAAATACCCTGTAAAGCATCGCTGTAAATCATCATCATCATCAGCCCACACCAGTCCACTGCTGGACATAGGCCTCCCCTAATGAGCGCCATAGCGCCCTGTCTTCGGCTTGTCGCATCCAGCATCTGCCAGCAGTCTTTCGCAGATCGTCATCCCACCTGGCCGTTTGCCAAGTCGCGGTCTCCACTCAAGAACACGTTTACCCCAGCGGTTATCGGTTCTTCGCGATATATGGCCGGCCCACTGCCACTTTTTTTTTGTATTTAATGAATATTATAGGATCATGTATGTGTTGAAGAAACAGCTGCCTACCTATGCTGTCCCGCGTACCTAACATTACTACGTGGTTTTCTTCTTCTTTTCCACATCTACAGGACTTATAAACAATTTAACTAATTAATTACGAGTAACTAATTAATTACGAGTATAACCAAAATAGGTCTAGTAGATATTAAAGTGGAGTTACTTTCTTAATATGAGAGAAAGTGTGGACAAACGCAATACCGAGTGAAGGCCGAGCAGACTTAATTCACCTGAAGTGTGAAGTGAATTAAGTGCTACGCAGAAGTCGCGGGTACAGCGAGTTCATAATGAAAAGGTACGTAATCTAGCCCGAGTTCTCGCAATCTCGCGTTATTTGACGCAATCAACATTCGTATTGACCTACTGGTTTATGTTTATTGGCCTGTGTTAGCGTGACGTGCGGGGCGACGCGACGGACGCGGCGGCGCGCGCGGGCGAGGCAGTCGACTTCGACATCAGCTGGCGCGGCTGTGTGCGTGCGGCGCGCCCCCTCACGCACACAGCCGCGACGCCAATCAGCTGATCGCAGTAGGTCGGTGCCGCCGCCGCCGCCGCGCCGCCGCGCCGCTGCCATCGTTCGTTACATTGCATTAGGCAGCCACGTACAGTACAGGTCCCGGTCCGACATCGCACGATGCAGCGCCCACTCCATTCCACGGCTGCTAGGTATTATCAAGCGATCTGAACTGAAACAACGCGTACCTACCTATCTAGGTATTCTTTAACGAGAGCTGAAATTGCCCCTAGCAAAAATAACAAGCGATCCATCGACGCAAAAAACTGTGGACCGCCTCGGTATGCGTACCTATTCGTAGAATAATCTGATATCTCGAGCGCTCTTTCCGGAGACATGAAAGAGTGCCGCTCCCGGAGGTCTGTCTCGCTCGTACGCGGGCGGCGCGGCCGGGCGCGAGCGGGACGCCGCGAGATCGCTGCCCGCGCGCGCCCGCCTGTCAAGTTCATCT
>CAWVOY010000320.1:0-35320 GCA_963931895.1 Eupithecia pulchellata | reverse complement strand
GGTAGCGAGTACGCAGTCTAAAGTTATTATTGTCTTGCTTCGCAAATATCGTCAAGCAAATATCTTGCCTAACCGTCGGTGTGTGTAGGTCGTGGTGGAGTTGGTCATTTGTCACGAACCATGGAGCATTTGTATAAGGCGGAGCATTTTTATTGAAAACGTTGCAGAATGTCCAGTTTTGTGTTTGCCGCGGTACCCCAGGCCATAACTCAGCACCATAAGACCATATCGGTTTCAGTATACATTTATAGATAAGGAGTTTGTTGTCTAGGGACCGATTTGATTTTCTTCCCGTAATCCAGAACAGTTTTCTCAGCTGCAGACCCAGTGCTTTCCTTTTGATAAAGATGTGCTTCTTCCAGGTCAGGCGTCTGTCTAGATAAATACCAAGGTACCGCACGTCTTCAGCCTGTGGTATTTGAATCCCGTTCAGTTTTACAGGGGGGCACGAGCCATGTCGGAGGGTAAAGGTTACATGGACCGATTTGGATTCGTTTGCCTTGATGCGCCTGTCTCTTAGCCAGGTTGAGATGTCATTTAGGCTTCTCTGAAGCATATCTGATGCCGTGTTTGGGTTTTCGTGGGTGGCAATTAGGGCAGTATCGTCGGCGAATGTTCCCACGAGTACTCCTTCTGTCGTTGGTAAGTCTGAGGTATATATTAGGTACAGCACTGGACCAATAACGCTGCCTTGGGGGACACCAGCACGTATATTATTTAGATTTGTCATCTCCTCGCCTTGCTTTACGTAAAAGTTTCTCTGGCTTAGGTAAGATTTTATAAAGTGGAAGTAGTTGGTTGGTAAAGTTTATAGGATTTTGTAGAGGAGGCTGTCATGCCAGACGCGGTCAAACGCCTGGGAGATATCCAGGAAGGCAGCGGAGCTGTATTTCTTTCCTTCGTAGGCTCTATTTATCTCATTGACTAAGCGATGGACTTGCTCAATTGTACCATGGGCCGCGCGGAAGCCAAATTGATGAGAAGGGATAAGTTGGGTTTTCGCTATTTCCAGGCTTAGACGTCTCATGAAGAGTGTCTCCAGAACTTTGGAGGCAACTGGGAGCAGGCTTATTGGGCGGTAAGAAGTTACTTGTTCGGGCGCTTTTCCAGGTTTGGCTATAAGAATGATTTCCGCCACTTTCCATTGTGCTGGTACGTAATTGCGTCGCAGGATAGCGTTGAAGATTTGTGTTAGGAAAGTGAAGCCTTTTTCCGGTAGTTTTTTTAAGACTTTAGCCGTGATTAGGTCGTATCCAGGGGCTTTGTTAAGTTTTAGGTTCCGTATGACATGTCGTACTTCACTTTTAGAAAATTTGTCTATAGGAGGAGAGAGCTGATAGGTTTCTGCTAGGATATCCAAAACTTCAGACGCTTTAGCAGAACCTGTGTCCGAGTTGGGAGTGAAAGACGTTTTGTAAGTGTTCTGCGAACAACGCTGCCTTTTCTGAGCAGTGTTGTTCCACGTAAAAAAAAAATTTCGTATTTAGGTGAAAATTTAAAATCGGGTTGTATATTCAAGTTTTTATAATAAGTGTTTACAAATAACGCTAATCTGCCTCCATTTGACAGGTGTCCAGTTCGCGCGAACAAATCAAGCCAACTGATCGCGTTCACTTTGTTTCGCGCCGCGTCGCGCCGCACCCTACGTGCGTTTGGTCACGTTGGACTCTTCAGTAGGTCTCTACTGTTTGTTGTTTTCGCGCCGCGCCGCGCCGCGTCGCATTCGCGTCCAGATCGCTCACGCAGTACGCCCCGTTAGGGTTTTGAAACCGATGTCAAAACCCTAATACCTCAGATCTACTATGAGCTCCGCAAGACTATAAAACTTGGCTATATTGTCGATTGAACAAGAATTGGCTGCTAATATTGATTTTGACAAAGTTATTTCCGACTTCGCTGCTCATAAGGCCCGTAGAATCCGCTTGTAAAACCGCTCATCCTACTTTAACTTCAATAAAAGGTTGCATTGCATGTGAAATTTAATTTTAATTAAGCACCTAAAGAATGGGGGCGGCAAAATGGGTCTCCCGCCCCAGGCGCCGAGATGGCACGCTACGCCACTGATATCAGTCATCTAGTACCCAGCTCGCCCTGCTTCATCTAGCTCTGCTTAGCTTGGGGCTAGATGATGCTGTGTGGATTGTCCAAAATTATTTATTTATTAGACTCGCAATGTTGAACATAGTTGTCATTGTACAAATCAATAAAACTCAGAATCCTGGCTCATGTTGACTGTATAAAACGTAACTGAACAACTTGGGGCCCTTTTTGGTTAAATATCGGCAATCAATACCTTTATTATGCAGCCTGCGTAGCAGATTGTAAGCAGTTCTAAAAATACACAGCAGAGGGAAATAGAGATCATTAGGAGATCACATGCTGCTCGCGTGCTGCTGAGACTGTCCGCGCGTCGCCGTCGCTCTGTCGTGGCGTGCGACAAGCCGCTCCATTCACCGCACCCCCCTACCTGCCCCCCCCCACTTACTCAAGATGTCCTTTGCTTCGCCCCCCGCCCCCCGCCCCCCGCAGCGGCTGCCCGCGCGGAGATTGATGACGCTGCTCTGGGATCGCGCAGGTGCTGCCACGCCGGCGCGCCGATCGCATTATACACTGTGTTATGTACTACCTTTTACCTCATTTTCGATGCTACTATAGTAGAATCGAAAATAGGTATAGCATGACGCCACAACCTTTCAGAATTTTGTATAGAGCTTATTAAATCTGAACAAAGTTGAAACATTAATTTTAGATGAATCTGTAAGAGGTTGACTTATTACAGAGCCGGGGCGGACGAGCCAAGCCGAGGCAGATACCTATGTACGTAGGTATGCGGTGAACCGCGGGGTCCTGGCTCCGCGAGCCGGATTACGACTCTAATTAAAAAATGTACAATATTCTCCGCGCGTAGCGGGCGCGGCGGGGGCGGGGGCGGGCGGGGCGAGCGAGGGCTCTTGTATAATTCGAACAGAAGCCGCGGCTCACGATGACGTCACATGCGAGCCTCCTCGGTACTACTCGCGGGCGGTGCACGGACCGACCTACGGACACTCACCTACGTTTCGAAAAACAAAATCAAATTACTTGTGTGTAAATGTAGGACTCGTAAAGAGACTCTGCCTTGAACATTTTAACAGTACTATTGTTGTTGACAAAAATATCAGCAAACTTTAATAAGATGTGGCTCCATTGTAAATTTCGCTATAACCTCAACTACCGTACACGTTCAACTAAGCTTATTATCCCTCCAGTGCGAGGGATGCTCTCAGACGTCGGGCGCCCGCAGCCAGCCCGCGCCGCAGTGAGCTGATCCCGAGGGCCCGGCTTGCGCCCAGACTGTCTGTGTCACGTTATTGTTGTACAAGTGCCAATGGAGCACTTGTAAACTTGATGCTATGTTCACATGCGCGCCGTGCAGCCTGACGGGCTGCCTGGCGGGCTGCCTGGCGGGCTGCCTGGCGGGCTGCGCGGCATGCATGCAGCCCGTCCCAGGCCGGCGACAATTCAAGCTGTTCACACGCACGCGCCGTCGCGTCAGTCAGTGCATTTGGTTCGCGGCATTCACGTTCACGGGCGCGTTTACGGGCTCGGGCGTACTGTTCACACGCTCGTGAACGTGAATGTGCACGTTGAATGTCGAGTTGAACGCGCGCATGTGAACACTTTAATAGTAAGTATCCGAATCGACAGTAACAAAAATATTAAAATCAAAAGTGTCGTTCGGGACACTGTCCCAATAAATTTTGTCCGAATCGACGGCAAGTCCATTGTATATAGAATAAGGACTGTGGATTTTGTTTCATTAATAAAATAAAAAATAAAAAATAAAATTGTAAGACAGCGCAGGGACTCTAGGCACCTTCCCCTACTCACTCCGGGCCACTACACTAAAGGTAATCTAATAAATGTGGACACTTCGAGACGTTTGTTCGAACAGAGCACGTAACGAGCTACCGAAGCACTCGAGAGCTACTTTAGTTACCTACTTCAATGTTATAGAGACCAATAGTTGATAGTAGGTATTGTAATGGGTGGGCTGGGAACGGCAGTGGGGCCGGATATGAGAACCGAGACCGTTCCGGTCCCGGTCCCGGTCCCATGTCGGGCGGGGCGGAACGGGACGGGGCGGTGCGGGCCTGAACTCGATCGAGACGGAAATGACCCTGTCTAGTGCATTCGCGAACGCTGCAACCTCACAATACTTTTAGAATGTAACGATGGAACTCATAACCCGCTTATTATAGGTACTCTTATTTTTATCACTGCATAAACAGTGAATCCATTTTTTCTTATCACTTCTTACATAAGTAACTTCTGATGTATAAGATCCGAGAGGGAGGCGCGATTGTTGTTGTGTTAAGTTGTGGTAGACACATCTTTATTGCGAAATTAATACAAAATTAAATATGTCCTTGACCCGAGCAATATCAGGGAACCCCAAGCGAAGTAAGAGTAACATTACGTAGAATGTGCCCAACAGTTTAACGAGCCTTAGGAAAGATTCAAGAGTAATTATAGAATTGAGTGAGAATGAACAATAATACCACCTCCGAGTGCGTCGCGACTTTCTTTTCGATCTTGATAATCTATAGGTAATCTATGACTTGTCTCGCTCGATCCAGAGATAACTGCCCCCTCGCTGTGTGTGTGTGCACGACGCACCGCCCCGCCGACGCCTCACCTCGCCTACAACGCAAGGGTCTCGGGTTACGTTGCAGAGTCGAGGGAGAGACTGTTTGTCTCTGAGTCACCAGTGTGCGGGAGCTGTCCTGTTCCTGAAGTGCCGTAGATGTGAGCAAGCTAGAGTGGTAGGTGCAAGGGTAAGGTAAGGCGCAGAATCTACGTAAGGCAGTACGGACCACCAGTAACCGTTAGAGCATATTGAAATGTTAGCCACTAAGGGTCCGTAGATAAGTTTATGCGCGTCTCCCGTCCCGGGCCCGTGCCGAGCCCGCGCCGGAGGCGGTGCGGCGCGCGCCCGCTTCTTATGTAGATACATCCTGTGCATTAGAAGCGTAATGTACAGCCTCAAAGGAATGCTCTTCCCCGGACCGCTCTGAGGCAGGTTCCTCACTGGATAATTGATGACCTTGCCTGCCTAAGGCTGTGTGATTATTCTTGATTCTGTTTTGAATCTTATTAAAGCTGTTTTCTTTTATTTTATCTTAACTTTATCGTGGAATCCACAGATAAATCCCAAGTTTTCCGCGTGAAATGAAACAACATTCCATGTACCCAGTTCATAACAGATACTGTACTGACCAGAATTGAAGAGCCATCGATCGATCTATACGTGACTATATCGGCCGTCGGCGATTGTATAGTTCCGAAACTACTGGACCGATCTTCAATAATGTAAACAACAACGTGTGTGTGTGTGAAAACTTTTGAGATTCTGTTAAATAGTTAAGCAAGGTACACTCGCACTTGACGAATCTTGTTTTTGTATACTTAAATAATGTTCTCGCGTGAAGATTCTTATATTGAAAAGTGATAAATCTTTTATGGAAGCTATAATGTCTGTCCCTAGCTACAGTAGCTACTGTTCAAACTTCTTTTGATCAAACTTATGATTGTCACCACCACTGGCAGGTCGTATCCGCTCACTTAGTATAGGTATTGTATTGTATTGTATTGTATTGTAGTGCCCAACGTAGGCGGCGTGGGTGCGGGCGACGACGACACAACAATAAAGGAAAACATTTCGTTTTCCCATTTAAGAATCGTCGCAATGAAATATAAATTGAGGAGAATACGAAGAGTGGATACAACTCGTTGTGTGGGTGTGTGTGTGTGTCTGTTATATGGGAGGGAGGGGGAGATGGGGTGTTTGCACGACAACTATCTAAAATAAATACGGTGGTTTCTACATTTTATCAAAATGTTATGTTTTCTGTTGTAATTGTAACAGAAACAAGATCCGTTAAGAACGAATGTAGCGCACTTTCGCCGCCATTTTGAACTTTTGACGATTACGAATACTATTAGTACCTACTGCGGCAAGGGTAGGTCCCAGTTACTTCGGAGGAAAGGGATTAGGTAGGTTTTCTTTAAATATGTACCTACTGGCGGCGCACGAAATGTAATAATATTTTTAATTTAAAGTTAATATCTGCTATTGTTGCTGAGATATTAACAATTGAAGAAGGAAAGACAAAGCGAGACATTATGGCAGGCAGGTTTGCCTCCGTCGTGTTAGAAAAATCAAATAAAAAAAGGATTCGCTTATGGTTTTCGAAACCGATCTCAAAACCCCCTAAATGCATACCTATATTTATTTATTTACAAAAAAATCTACGAAACATATGTAACAATTTTACATTTTATTAGTTTATCACAAAGTGACTATCACCGAAAAGTAAAAATAATAGCTAAGTTTAACCATGTACCTACGTAACTGTTCTAGAAAATAATTTACTTTCAATCAAGTGTGTGTGTTGAGAAAAAACAATAATAACCCAACAAAATAAAAGCTTACTTGTATAAATCCGATCAAATTGGTAGCTTAATGGTTTACGATGTACACCACTCAGGGTTGGAAAAAAAACAGTTTTTTTTAAATTTTATAAAACAAACAGTTCAAATTGTTTTAAACAAGTGTTTGTTTTGTTTTTTTTGTTTTTTTTTTGTCCTTTTTAGTTTAGGGCATTATTTTAAATTAATTCGACCTATAATGTTTCATTTCCAGACTAGATCTTTTGACTTTTCAAATTTTCTATAGTAAAATAAATATTGACAAAAAACGATCAATGGATAAACATTTATTTTATGTTGCGTATCTCTAATCACTACTAAACGATTTACATTCACCCTAAATGTTTCCAAGCAGGACTATACCGGCGGGGAAATACCTATAAACTATAAATTCTATTCTATGAATAGGGGCACCCCCAATATTTATTAATTAGTGATGGGCCGAATGTGGTTTGAACCGAATACGAATTTCGGCCGAACATTCGGTAAAAATCAAAAATGCCGAAGTTCGGTTTTTATTCTGCACTTATATGGTAACAACTAACAAACAACAATAAAATATACCTATAAGTAATTAATATATTGAATTTTCAAAAAGTTTATTTGATTCAAATCATAAGACTTCCTAATTTAATAAGAACTTATTGAATTTGATTTTTTAATTCTAAAACTTAAGATTGAAATGTCGAAAAAGGAAACTGATAATGACAGTTAGTTACTTGATTAATAAATAAATAAAAATAAAAAAATAATTTATATTTTAATAAAAAAAATTTAAATTATGTAAAAGGCTTATTTATTTAATCAGGTATGAGTGAGTATGACAGATTTGATTTTTTTTATGTTTTATTAATCTTAAAATTAAAATTGTGCAACTATTTCACTCTTTTCTTATACCTACCGAATGTTCGGCATTTCAACCGAATTTCGGAAGAATGCCGAAGTTAGGCCCATCCCTAATATTTATATATTTAAATTTAAATGAGGGGAATAAAATAACCACTATTCCATTCGACAGCCATCCATTAGGGACTTTCCTAACGGGACTTTACCGGCGGGGAATTACTTAATATGAATTCTATAAATACGAGTGCCTTTCTTTCTCACATTTCATTTCATTATTAATTCTGCGACTGATAACACCTCATAAAAATGTCAACTCCAGGACGCAAAAAGCATGCAATTTGGGAACAATTCACATCGATCCCCCAAGAAAATACCACACTGAAGACCAATAGGGTGCGTTGCAGAAAATGTAAGAAAGAACTAGTTGGACTTGTGAAAAGAATGGAGGCACACTTCCAGCAATGTAGCACCACCACCGGTTCTAACACTGACGCAAATCTTGACGCGGACAGGGACGTGGAGGAGGAGTTGTTGAGTGATGCTGGTTCTTCCCGATCTTCAGATAATTCTTCTGCTACACCCACATCTTCTGTTACTACTCTTCAATCTAAAAATGCCAGTACCAGCAGCAGCGCGAGCGTGAACATTTCAATGAAAAGATTTATTATTGCTACAAGTCAAGAAGATAAGAAGAAAATTGATTTACAATTATCTCGTTATATGTTTGCTACTAACACGCCTTTTAACCACGTAGAACACCCAGAGTTACTGAAATTAATAGAAATTTTACGCCCAGGATATAAACCTCCAAACCGCAAACAAATTGCTAGCAAGCTACTCGACGAAGTCTACAACTCGACTCAAGAAGCCGTAAAAAATGAATTGAAAAACAAAGTTGTTAATCTGGCAATTGATGGGTGGAGTAATGTCAGGCAGGACTCGATAGTTTGTGTCTGTGTTTCCGATGTGTTGACAGACTCAACTCATTTAATTGATACAATAGACACAGGAGCCGAAAGCCATACAGCTGACTACTTGGTTAAAGTTACTACTGCGGCAATAAAACAATGTGAAACTTACAAATGTACGGTGCGAAGTGTAGTGACAGACAACGCAGCAAATATGAGCCGTATGAGACGAGATTTAGCCCAACAGGAAGAACTAGCTTCTCACGAGGATATACTTACATACGGCTGTTCATCACACATATTAAACCTTCTAGCAAAGGATTTGAATGCAGAAGATATTACTGATAAAGTTAAGTCGATAATGCGGTACTTCAAATACACTCACTTTGCATCTGCCAAATATAAAGAAGCTGGTGGAAAAGCAATTGTTATACCACAACAGGTACGGTGGAACACAATGGCTGACTGCTTAAAAGTGTTATTAGAAAATTGGCATATAATGTCAGATATATGCTTAAATCATTCAACTGCTATAGATCTGTCAATTTCATTGAAAGTAAATGACATGGCGCTGAAGCAACAAGTCCAGGCTCTCTACAAAAAACTGGAAAACATCGCAGTTACACTTGACATCTCCCAAAAGACATCCTGCTGTATTGGCGAAGTGACTGAAGCATGGATAGAGCTTAAAAATATGTTTGAGGGTAATGTACGACTGCGTGAGACCGAGTATTCATTGGATGATTTAAGGAAGTTCAAAGCTCGTTATGAAATGGCAATGTCTCCAGCTCATTTTGCAGCAAACTTACTACATCCTAAGTACAGGGGTGAAAAACTCACGAGTGAAGATATTTCTGAGGCTTTATTATTTATAGAAGCTTATCACAAAGAGGCGATGCCCTATGTTGTTAAATACAGGGCAATGACAGATCCCTTTCATAACTTTCTATTTGAAGATCATGTAGTAAATCAGGTCGGACCTCTCGAATGGTGGCAGTCATTAAAAAAACAAATTAATGGTCAAACAATGAACTTAGTGGCTCAGCTTCACACTGCTGTAGCTTCAAGTGCTGGAATTGAAAGACTGTTTTCAACATTTGGATTTATTCATTCTGACGTACGAAATAAACTGGGTACAGAGAAAGCTGCAAAACTTGTTACAGTTTTTAAATACCTTAATAAGGAAAAGAAAAAATAATTGTTATCTTGATCTTGTCATATTGTCTTACTCTCTCTCCTGACTGACAAACAATTTTGATTTTATAATGTTTATTAAATATAGGTAATTTTGTTTGTTATAATTTTGTTTTTGATTGATTTTAAATTGAAATTTTTAATATTCTATACTATCTAATGCATGTTTCAAAAATACGTGTTATCTTATCCCATTACCCATATAAATCCTGGTACTTGGTAGGTACTTAGATCTTTGTTTGACTGAATAAATAACTTATCAAAAAAATATTACTTTCATTTTATATCATTCATTCGCAATGAAAAGTAGTTTTAAAGCTTGTTTTTTTCTCATCGTTTTATACAATGTTTAAAACTTGTTTTAATCTGTGTTTTTAAACGTGTGATAAAAAACACGGTTTAAAATCAAACTGTTTTAAACATTGTTTTAAACATGTGTTTTAAAACCATTTGTTTTAATCATGCCAACCCTGACACCACTATTTGCTACGTCCTCGTAGTACGAGTACATACTAAACTCAGCTACGACGTAGCACCAAGCTACATGACGACAACAACCGCGACGACGCGCGACGCGCGACGGGAAGACTCGTAAAGCCTAGTTTACACAGTGCGAGCTGGCGTACGAGTCAGACAGCAGCTCGGCCGTCGCTTGCATCGATTAGACGCGTTCGGCAGTAGCTCGCCAGTGCGAGCGGGACAGTCGTCGTGAGTGTTTCTTTTCTTTCGCTCTTTTTTTTAAAGTTTTTTATATACATTTTCCAATTCTTGACATAATATTGTTGTCATAGAGCGTATCACAGTTTTTTTTATTTTAACACGTTCACTCGACATCGCGGTAACTCGCAAGACTAGACAGCAGCTACTACTGTCGTGTAGACAGCAAAGGCGAGCCGAGCTATTGGCGTACGAGTAGACAAGCCGAGTAGCTGTCCACTGTCTGGTCAGCAGCTCGCACTGTGTAAACAAGGCCTAAGTGTCATTGTTTGCTACGAGACGATGACGCGACATAAGCTGGTTGCGTATCTATGCTACGTATGATATACACTGTGCTGAGACTTCGCACTTTGCTACGACGTAGACCTACGCTACAACGACCCGGCACTTTGCTACGGATCGGTCGTGATTGCTATCCGGACAGAAAATGCCGCGCGCTCTTCTAATCTTACACAACTTCTATTTTATTAACTGCAAGTGTTTCCAAATATGGGCCAGAATTATTCTGAATTGCGATCTGCCAAAATATAAATTTTTATGTTCCAAGTCGTGAATAGCTCCAAATCAAGAGTTCGGCTAACTTACAATAATGACATTTTGCGGGAACTCGCGGAAGTCGCGGCACCGACGGGTTCGTGGCTTAGGCCCCCAGTGGTCGACGCACCTGTGGTTGACGCCCCCGATTCTATTAATTGTATTATTATTATTATTTGCACTTTTGCACTTAGTACAGTAAATGCCAAAAGTGTATCTTACATACCGTTTTAGAGATTTTTTTTTAGATAGTTTTAAGTAATTGTACTTTACCAATAAAATACTTCTGTCTTTAATCCTACTAATGTTATAACTGCAAAAGTTTGAAAGTAGGGATAGATGTAGAGATGAAAGATGAGATGAATGTTTGTTACTCTTTCACGTAAAAACTACTGAATGGATTTTTGCGATTGGTCTGTTGCGTGACGTTGGTAAACGGCCTGACGGTTACTTGTCCTTTAGACATTTAGATATTTTATTTATTGAAGATTAACAACGTACTGGCCTCTAAAACAGAATTTGAACAGAAGGCTACGTTCCAAACATCCTGACATGCGGCGCACGCAGCAATCAAATTTTCGTTGACAGATTTAGCAGAAGAATATGGTTTTGGTTTTCCGTGTAAAATATTTTTTTAATGTAATCTTTTCATTGATAAATCCAAACATTATGTTCACGGTTTTGAACTGAACACTTTCGAACTTGAAAACTGATATTAAAGTTTAGTGTGCCATCTCACAATGTCGAGCGAAGGTACTTCGCAAGGGCTGGTGCGAAGTAATTATGAAATGGTAAAAAATAGACTAGGGGGAAAAACATTGCTACATGCTGGATTTGCGTATAATTTTCATAGAAATAATAAACACGATAGTGTGTGGACATGTGTAAATAAAAGACATGGCCGATGTGGTGGTTTAGTGAAGTTAACTAATGAAAGCGATAATGTTCAGATGCAAAAAGGGCATAAGCCTGAGTGTAAGCCGGATTTATTAAAAAACGAGATAAAAGTTGTTATGAACGATTTAAAACAAGAAGTTACAACAAATTTTAGTCCTATACAGAAAATGTTTGAAGTGAAAACTGCAAGATTACAGAATAAAGGGCACAGTGAGAAAATTCCAATCTACAACAATGTTAAAAAAGCAATCTACAGAAGTCGTAATACATCCCTGAATGTAAAAAAAACAAGATTTACGGATCCAGCTGAAGTTGTTATACCTGAGATTTTTAGAAAACACATGTTAGTCGATTATAATGAGGATGGTAACAGGATCATCATCTTTGTATCAGAAAAAGCTTTGGAAGATATTAAAAATGTACACCACTTCTTTTGTGACGGTACATTTGATTGCTGCCCCTGTCCATTCAAACAGATTTATACGATACATGGAGATATAGGAGACAATACAGATGACACCAATATTGTGCCAATATTTTACGCGCTACTGGTCACTAAAGAAAGAAAGACATATGAGATAATGTTCAGAAAAATTAAAGAAGCTTTGATAGAATTCAAGCCCTTAAAATTCACTCTGGATTTCGAAATATCAGCAATGGTCGCAATAACTAACGAATTTCCCAATGCTGAAATTCATGGATGTTTTGTACATTTTCAAAATGCCATATACAGGCGGGCAAAGTCTCTTCGTTTATTAGATCATGAAGAGACCACGCAGTACGTTAAACTGTGCATCTGCTTAGCCTATCTTCCTGAAGAAGACATTGAAGACGGATGGCTTTCCATAATGGAAAACAGGTAATATAAGTATTTACGCTTCAAAACTTGTACATTCCTGGTATTTTTACATTTGCAGACCAATTTGATCCAAGACTTTCATTTCAGTATTCCAGACGAACAAATAACAAAGTTCAATGATTATTTTGTTGAGCAGTGGCTTGAACCCATGGAAAAAATTGCTAAGTGGTGTTGTTATAAAGAAAAACATAGGACTACAAATTTAGTAGAGGCTTGGAATCATCGACTTACGCGCCACCTGGGGAAGAACCCATCTTTATTATCATTTTTGGAAATGATAACGATTGATATTTCTACCTACGGCACGGCACAAGCAAGGCAATATATTTATTTTAAAATCGCAATTATATTTATTGGTAAAATAATGCAACTATTATAGATAATATCTTATTTCAGACTGAAAGCTAAAAACATTCCTGTTAGCAGGCGAAAAAACGCGTCAAGAAAGAATGCAAAAATGATTGCCAATTTGACTGAGCAGTATAAAAATAAAAAAATTACTACGATCATGTTTTTAGAACAAATCTGCCCATATGTGGAAATCCGAGCAAAAA
The DNA here is from genome assembly GCA_963931895.1 of Eupithecia pulchellata. NCBI lineage: Eukaryota > Metazoa > Arthropoda > Insecta > Lepidoptera > Geometridae > Eupithecia > Eupithecia pulchellata. Next base: position 22,340 of record CAWVOY010000320.1, on the reverse strand, counting down.
AGTAATAGCTACCCAACTAGCAAGGGAATCCTATAATAGAATACAATAGGTGAAATTAGACTTATAAAGCTTAAATTAGACTTATAAAGCTTTTAATGGCTTTTCTCAAGTATACTTTGCTTATAATAGCAAGCATTCTTACTCTCCAGAGCAAATTTACTAATAAAACTGCCTTGTAGTTTACTACTATACTATATTATAGGATAATTACAAGACATATAATCTCATAAGTGTATTGACAAAGTCTTAATAGTCCTGCGAAAATTATAGTCTTATAAAAGCTTTGTGTAAGATTTCCAAGACTTATAAAATACTTAGCTGAGATCATTATAGGTATGAGGCGATGTAGTCTTATTAAAGACGCTTATAAGATTTTTTTGAGAGTAAATAATCTTTTAAAGAAAAAAAAAACAGTTTAACAAGTCGTTCGATTTGAGATACTTACTGTAAATTATTATTTATCATAGATTAGAAGCGTTTTAAACAAAATGGAGGTTACTGAAGAACTGTACATAAAAGACAGGCAGAATCGGTAACGCAAAAGCGATCGTCTCAAGCAAGTTCTGAAAAAGCAGAAACCAGTAATTTATTAGAATGTTCCGTACATTCCGAATGTGGTATCCTTATTACCCTAATTGCATACCTACGTTGTGAAATAAAACAGATCATTATCCTGTACTGTATTTTTTGTACAAGAATCTCTCTCTTTAATCATACTTACATAACTATAAGTTGCACATACACATATTTACGTCAAAAATGTGTAGCTATTGCAGGTTTTCAAATATTAATCGAGGAACTCTAATTTGATTCAACATGGTGGTTAGGTAATCTTAACTAAGAGTAAATCAAGCGTAGTTTTACCTATTACAGTCTTATAAATGTCTTGATAAAGAGCTATTTTTGAAACATGGCGAATGATCAAAAAACAATTATGAAGTGCTTGATAATATTTTTTCACTAACAGGCTTGACATTCAATTTATGTAAGCGCGTAAGAAAATTAGCGCAAACACTGTACACTTATACATTAAAAATAGATTTGCCATACAAAATTGCATTCGTACTTAATTCTAGATAAGCATTTTTCATTCAAATATTATCAAAGAAAATAATGATAAAATAAATTAGTGTTTATTAAACACTGCAAATACATATTAACAAAACGAACTAGAAGTAGATAACAAAAGGAATACTGCTACCAGTAGTAATCTTCTCTAAGGCAATTATAGGGAGTTCAAGTCCCTCCAAATACTAGCGCAAGGCAATAATTAGACTTAGCATGCTGTAAGCTCATAACAAGAACTTGTGCTCCAATAAATGCGCCCAAATCCAGCTTTGTAGTTTACTACTAGAATGTTATAGGAGTGTTGAAATGTAGTCTTGAAGACTGTTATAGGATCTATTTTGCTACTTGGGTAATTATTAACGAAGTAAATAAGATGATTTTGGTTGTTTTCTGTTGTTAGTAGACAATTTTAGTTCATGTGTCTTTATTTATATTTTTCATAGTAGATTATTTTTAATAATTATTATTAAAAAGTTTAAAATTACAAGTTTGTTTGTTTAGATGTTTGTCCGTCTAAAACTACTGAACGGATTTTGATGAAATTTGGTATACAGACAGGGTATGAGCTGACTTGGGTTGAATGCTCCCTTGGGAATATTCCACGCGGGCAAAACCGCGGGTACAAGCTAGTACAAAATAAAAACATTTCTAATAAAAATAGTTATGGTTATGATATAATATATTAAAAGCTTATGCCTTTTATGCCTGCAAGTACATTTGATAAAAAAAATATTCGGATTAAAATAAACTGACCGGGGGCGTCGACCACAGGTGCGTCCACCACTGGGGGCCTAAGCCACGAACCCGCACCGACGACGACGGGTTTGACAGAAATAAGTTCAGTGAAGTTACCGCAAACATGTCGCCGAGGAACCGAACGGCACGTGAACCGACTCCCGCCGAGGGCGCGGGGGCGCGGGGGCGCAGGGGCGCGGGGGCGGACCGCTTCTTTACATTCTCAGATCAGTGTCGAGCGGGGAGTAGATCGCATGTAAATTGCTTCCATTCTGTAGAAATTTCTACAAACCTACTTCAAGTCATTTTGTAGAAAATGGAGTTGAACGTAAGAGTCCATGAACGTTGCCCTTCCGCTGATGGTGAAAGTAGAAGAAGAAGAATACTTACGCTATGGCTACGCATGCACCTAGTTTATAATAAATAAGTTTGTGACTAATAATTATACTAATGATAATTAGTAAACAATGTATGTATTTTTATATTTTACAACTTAATTTAAGTATATTATGACAAGAAATGGATCGCATTTACTCACTAGGTTATACTTATGTCTGTAAACTTGCTGTTCTATTTTAATAAATCATTTCATTTCATTTCATTTCATGCACCTGCAGATCTTAGAAATATTTGTCCGGTCCGCGTCCGCCCACCGCCCACCGCACACCGCCCACCGCCCACCGCACACCGCACAGCTCGTACTCGTCCACCTCGTAGATGTATATGAAGGGTACTGAAATGAATTGAAGTGAAGAGAAATCTATAATAAAATATTTCTTTTTTGTTATAATATTTTTTTTTTATTTCTGACACTATGTTATTTACCAAAAAATAATCCTTATGATGAAGCCTTTTGATCGGTATGATAAAGCTACAGGGTAATTATTTTTCTCGTGTAGCGGGTTCGGTTTAAGGTTCAAATATGTAACTATTGAAGTATATGAATGCAGTTTCATCATCATCATCACCAGCCTATAATAGTCCACTGCTGGACATAGGTCTCCCCTAATGAGCGCCATAGATGGCATTATCATTTGGGGGTTATTGCCCATAATCCCCACGCTATATGAATGCAGTTTAAATTGTTTTTTAAATTAAAATAATGTCTTCTTTCAGGAAAATGTTCAATCTACAATATTTAAGGTACTTTCCCTCCATGTGGCATAGCGATGGGACGCCCTGTATAAAACACGCTTTGATAACCTGATGCTTAGATGAATAAAATGGTACCTAATATTGTACCCCTTTTACCCTAATTTTACCATTTATTTTTTATCATTTTATAGCAAATAGGTACTTAGTACATTATAATGTATTGTATACGCAGTTCTACTTCTGACTTATATTGTTAAACCTAATATTGCGAGTAGGTAATCTTTTGAAATATATTTATTCAATTCATTTCACTTACAGAGCTATGTTCCAATACGTCAAACATTATTTTAAAACTAAACACATTCAAATTAGGGACATGTCACAGTAATAATTATAAAAAGGGTATCCACTCGAATGCTTAGTCAATAGAATAATAGTTTCATGTCATAAAGTACAATTAAAATACAGGAGCATAGAATGGTGTAGAGTAGCGATGCTGTCAAAGAACACGTCTGCGTCAGTTGCGGAGATGCACCTGTCTAGGAGGTTACGCACCGTATCTGGGGGTGGGAGCGCTCTCCCGGCTTGTGTGTTCTTGCGGAGATCTGGAGACCTGTCTAGGAGGTTACGCACTCTGGGGGTGGGAGCGCTCTCCCGGCTTGTGTGTTCTAAATCCGGGTGGTAGAGCAAATAGCTCGGGCCGACGCGACGCCGCGGGCCGGCCGCTCCTACTGCGCCAACATGCGCCGTCTGGGACCACGAGGTCCATTTGCTGTAGAGCTACTGGGTGGTCATATTGAGTCAGATATTTCCGTCATTCATAGGATATTCTCTCATTTGAGTTTTAGGATACAAAATATCGTATCCATACACTCAAATCCAAAACCACACAAGTTCACACAACACGAATAATAGTTAATTGTTGTACCTACAAGAGTGCAAAGTTACTTTTTATCCGCCTGCTCAATTTTGATGACCGAGCAAGCGAAGGATCAAGGATTCTAGGTCTACTGACTCCTCTACTCAGTATGTCTATGTGGCATTTTCAATTAAGTTTTTAGTCATATCGTACGCTTAAAAGTCATGTAGAGTCGACTTTATTAAGTTCAACAAACTTGTTATTAAAATTTGAGATGCGTAGGTACTGAGACTAACTACGCATCTCAAACTTTAATGACCTATTTCATACTATTTTCAAGAGTATTTTGAAAAATCTTGAAACGCATTTCCGCCCTTTGGTGCACGAAACCTTCAATCTTCTTTATAGCGTCTGGCAACAGCCCAAACCAAGGCACCTAAGTGGTGGCCCTGTACATGTGCCGGTTAAATTAGTTTGGGGCTAATTAAGCCGGTAAGGCGCCCTCTGCGCCCGCCAAAAGCATTAGATAGCTGTCCACTTGGGCGGCCACAAGAAGTCAGTGTCGGCCCTGGATACCCACTGACTAACTACATAGGTACATTTTGTAGACCGGTGATAGGGCTTAGGATACTTTTTATCCCGGTGTCATGTTCCCGCGGGATAGTACCGGTACAAGCGATTTACCACTCGCTGGCAGAAGCTAGTATTTAATATTTCGTTCACTTCGGTTCCAGCTCCGTCTCGGACCACCCCTCCCCCCTCGCCCCTCGCCCCTCCCCCGACCGCAGCCTGTAATATTCTCCTGACGCCTGATATTGTAAAATCGTCGCTGAACTTTGAAATTGATTTCCTTATTGAACTGCTCTCATGAAATTGAAATAATTTTTAACGAATTTCTTATTTTTCTGGTTAGTTATTTTGATTGACTGATATTGAAAATTCAAATTTCAAATTCAAATTCAAATATATTTATTGCGTCAAACATGGTATAAAGGTGTTCAGTATAAATAATGCACTCCTGTCTCACTATTATGTTAGCATGCAATAATCATAACTACTAATTAGGTACTTAAGTTCTAGCTTTAAAAAAATCATCTATATCATAAAAATTTATATCCTTCAACCACCTAGGTACATAATTTAATTTTAAATAAATAATTGTTCAATAATTTTATGTCATTTGGTATTTTATTTTATATATTTTTACACATATGTAGAGTCAAACAACTTTTCTTGAACTTGGCAGAACGCGGGATATCTTTTAATATAAGTCTATTCGGGTCCCTACATAGCCTAGCTAGGGTATCTGTCGCATTTTTTGAATAAGTATAATATAATTTCTAACAAAATTTGATACTTCGTAAATATAGAGCGACGGTAGAGGTAACAGACCAAGCTCCTTGAACAAGGGTTTGCATGACTCATCAGGTGGGATTCCACAAATCGCTCTTATGCATTTCTTTTGCGCTATAAATACTCTATTTTTATCAGTGCTATTGCCCCACATTACAAGCCCATAGCGAAGAGCAGATTCAATATAGGCATGAAAGGACATTATTGCTGTTTTCACATTTGTAACATATTTAATTTGGCTTAGAGCAAACACAAATTTGTTAATCTTTTTATTAACAACGTCAATGTGTGCCTTCCAGTCCAGATTTTCGTCTATAATTTCGCCTAAAAATTTAATTTGCCGAACTTCCTCTATTTAGATTAAAATTATGTTTTACATGTTTAGATTTATTAAATTGTATAATATTTTGATTTGTCTAGATTAATTTTAAGATTGTTTATGTCAAGCCATTTAATAATTTTATCTATGGTGTTATTAATGTCAATTTCATGGTCAATTTTACTATACAATTTTTTGTCAGATGTTAGAACTACACAAATATCATCAGCATATAATATGCACCTATGGTTTGTCACATGAACTATGTCATGTATACAATAAAAATAATATTGGTCCTAAAATGCTGCCCTGTGGCACGCCAGATTTATTGATTTCGTAGTCAGATTTAAATGTCATTAATTCGTTGATTTCTGTTAGCTTATTAATAACAACGCATTGCTTACAGTTTTTTAAGTAAGAAGAGAACCATTGTAGAGCTGGGCCTCTGACGCCAATGTTATCTAGTTTACCCAAAATCATATCAAGTGAAACGTAGTCAAAAGCTTTAGATAAATCGTAGAACAGTCCTGTCGTTAAGTTACCCTTGTTTAAACTATTTAAAACCTTGTTTACACCCTGTTTCTACTAGAGTAAAAATTGCCAGAGAGGTTGACTTTCCTTTCTGAAAACCAAATTGTTCCATTCTAATTATATTTTGTTTGTTGCAATAATTTACAAGTGTTTGATACATAAATTTTTCAAATATTTTTGAGAAGATAGGTATTAACGTTATCGGGCGATAGTTATTTACCTCTGTCCTTTCGCCTTTTTTAAATAAAGGTTTGACCATTGACAGTTTTAAGGCATCTGGAAAAGTAGCTGTTGAAAAGGACAGGTTAATGAGGTATGTCAATACAGCTACTATTTCAGTAATACTTTCTTTTATGATTTTTGTGTTCATAAAAAAGAAGAAGTTGAAGTTGATTTTTGTGTTGATTCCATCATAGCCTTCAGACTTACTATTTTTCAAAGCCAAAACTTCCTTTTTGACGTATTAATTTATTCATTTATGTATTGAATACAGTATATACTCGTAGGTACATTTTAGTAACATAGTTTTAGCTTAGTTGGTAGTCAGCTTTGAGGTTAGTAGGTACATGTTCCTACCCTGTAAGGGCGCAGTGATATCTATTTAAATAGGTATTATAATAACTACATATTTATAGAATAGGTACCTACATAATTTAATTATACCAAGAAGCAAAGTCGGAAAATTGGGATGTAAGGCGCAAGTATCTCAATTCTTTACTCGGGTAGCCAAGGCGGTAATTGCCTTGCAAGTTTAGTCTTTAGCATGTCAATATACTTAACTCCAGTTTAATGAGTATCTAATAAAACGCCTGATAATTTAAATTCGTTTCATTGTTCTAGGTCCCAAATTCTAGTCAAATTACTTACCTAGGTTCAAGGGGGAACTTTTTCTGATTCTGAATTGACAGGCGAATTGCAAATGAGTCCCTCCGACTCAAATACCGCGCAGCGCACCTACCTCCGTACGTAACGTAAGGCGGCACCTAGAGGCACCTAGCGGCACCTAGCGGCACTAGCGCGGCGCCGGCGTCAAACAAACGCCTCCATTATTCACGTCTCCAGCGACGCGATGACGACGTCTTCAATCCACGCCAGCGCCAAAGGGAATGAATGCATAACAAATTCAACGTACAACCTACGGGCGCCAGGTCATACTTCACTTTATGAACAGCGTCGTACCCATGGGCGTAGGGAGGTACGGGCAGGGGGGGGCCGCTGCCCCCCCCTAGAGGATGCAGTCTTAATTTTAAATACGTACATACCTACGTAGATAGCCAAGCCTATTAATAAACTTAACTTCATTGACAGGTAAATTTTATACAATCGTACTATGTTTGCATCTAAATTCAAACCCAAACCGAAATGTTGAGGCACCGTTTAAAATCAAACTTCAATGGATAAAATTTTCTCGGATATGTACGTACGTGTCACGCAGCACCTGAAATGGTTGGTTAAAAACTCAAGGCTCTCTTAAAAACTCTTTTAATTTTTTTTTTATTAAAATTCTCCACTTCAACAGCGCGCTGCGCGCTGTTGGTTGCGGGGTAGGGCGCGCTCGCGCTCCGTGCCATTGGATTCTTACTGTGCATCTACATTATTATGTTCGCCGTGTGGTGCCGGCGTAGAATTTCACCACCCCAACTCTTCCCGTGGGTGTCGTAAGAGGCGACTAAGGGAAACACACACCGGGGGGCGGGCAGCAGCGCCCTCTGCAGAACAATCTCACTGGACTGCGATCCCCAACCCGCATGCCCAGCGTGGGGATTATGGGCAATATCCCCATATGATAAAACCAGCCATAAAATGGCCCCTAGTTCCCGGCCGCCTCGCTATTCCTGGCCATGGTAGCGGCCATGGTAACGGCGGGGCAGGGGGTGCGAAGAATCTCCGGGCTACCCCAGGCTACCATCCACCACACAAACTGACCCTGGCAACGTTTAACGGACGCACTCTGAGGCTTGATCACCATCTAGCGCAGTTGGAAGTGGAGTTAGAGAACATTAAATGGCATATTCTAGGGTTATGTGAAGTCCGTAGAGAGGGGGAGGACACCGTAACCCTAGACTCGGGCCATCTTCTCTACTTTCGCGAGGGTGATAAAACATCCCAGGGTGGCGTAGGTTTCCTCGACAATAAGGCCCTCTCTAACAACGTGGAAGAAATCTCCAGTGTGTCGAACAGGGTAGCGTACCTGATCCTTCGGCTGTCTAAGCACTACAGCTTGAAGGTCATTCAGGTTTACGCACCGACCTCGACACACTCGGATGATGAAGTGGAGGATATGTACGAAGACATATCCAAAGCCTTACATCACACCACCAAGGCTCACTTCAACGTTGTTATGGGGGACTTTAACGGCAAGGTGGGAACCCAGAATGGCAACGAATCCCGAATAGGCCCGCATGGTTTTGGTGTTCGAAATCACAGGGGACAAATGCTTGTTAACTTCCTTGAGAAGGAGGGGCTGTTCTTAATGAACTCTTTCTTTAAGAAACGGCCCCAAAGGAAGTGGACATGGCGGAGTCCCGATTCTGTGACTAAAAATGAGATCGACTTCATCATGACGGATAGCAAGCATATATTCAGAGATGTCTCAGTGATCAACAGGTTCAATACCGGATCTGATCACCGACTCCTTCGAGGCTCTCTGAATATAAATTTGAAGCTTGAAAGAAACCGTCTGATGAAGTCCACGCTCCGACCGAACCCAATCAGAATCCTGGCGGGCACCGAGAAGTTTCAGCAGCTTCTCGGGAATAGATTCGCTGCCTTGGAACCCACTGATGACGCTGACGAGACCCTACACAATCTGGTCGAAACTTTGAGGGACGAGGGCATCAAGTTTTGCAAAAAGCAGCGTACTGGTAAGAAGTCCAAACTCTCGGATGAGACTCTTGGGCTGATGACAAAAAGACGGGAAACCACCCAAGAGACTTCGTCAGAAAGGTCAGACCTGAACAAGCGAATTGCGAAGATGGTACGGCGCGACCTTCGGAGCTCCAATGCACGCCTCATTGAAGAGGCGATAGAGCGAAACCGAGAGTCCAAAGTATTCACTCAGCAGCTTGGCAGGAGCCACTTGACGAAGCTTACAACGCACGACGGAAGGACCGTATTGTCGAAGCCGGAGATATCGGCCGAGATAGAGGACTTTTATGGCCGTTTATACGCTGCTTATGCTCCCCGTTCCCAACGAGACGGCCACGATTCTAGAGCCACCTTGATACGCCACTATACCGACGAACTGCCAGACATCAGTCAAGACGAGATTGTGTTAGCTCTGAGGCAGCTTAAAAATGGAAAAGCCCCCGGTGAGGACGGAATAACATCAGAGCTTTTAAAAGCTGGAGGATACCCTGTTATACAGGAATTACAGAGCCTCTTCAACGCCGTCCTTCACAGTGGGAGAACTCCAAAGGCGTGGAGTGGGAGTTTGGTGGTGCTCTTTTTTAAGAAGGGAGATAAAACCCTCCTTAAAAATTATAGACCCATCTCGCTCCTAAGTCACGTCTATAAGCTATTCTCACGAGTTATATCGAACCGTCTCGCTAGGAGACTCGACGAGTTTCAGCCACCGGAGCAGGCTGGGTTTCGCGGAGGATATGGTACCATAGACCACATTCACACAGTGAGGCAGATTATACAGAAGTCCGAAGAGTATAATCAGCCCCTGTGTCTGGCCTTTGTGGACTATGAGAAGGCCTTTGACTCCGTTGAAACCTGGGCTGTTCTACAATCCTTACAGCGATGCCAAGTAGACTATCGTTATATCGAGGTGCTGAGATGTCTTTACGAAGCCGCTACGATGAGTGTCCGAGTACAGGACCAGCAGACTAAACCGATCCAACTGCGCAGAGGAGTGAGGCAGGGGGATGTTATATCCCCGAAACTGTTCACGAGCGCGTTGGAAGATATGTTTTAGACGCTGGACTGGAAAGACAAGGGCATCAACATAAACGGCGAGTACATCTCACACCTGCGATTCGCTGGTGACATAGTCTTAATGGCGGAGTCGCTAGAGGAGCTGAACCGGATGCTGGACAGTCTAGCTTCAGCCTCCCGATGTATCGGTCTTGGCATGAATTTGGATAAAACCAAAATCATGATCAATGGCCACATTGATCCAAGACCGGTGATCGTACATGGCCACCTTCTCGAAATTGTTTCTGAGTACACTTACCTCGGGCAGATTTTGCAGTTGGGTAAAAACAATTTCGAGAAGGAAGCCAAGAGGAGGATCCAGCTAGGCTGGGCAGCGTTCGGAAAACTACGTCGAGTCTTCTCGTCATCCATACCGCAATGTTTGAAAACGAAAGTTTTTAATCAGTGCGTCCTACCAGTCATGACCTACGGAGCTGAGACGTGGACACTCACGATAGGGTTGGTACACCAGTTCAAAGTCGCTCAGCGAGCTATGGAAAGAGCTATGCTCGGAGTTTCTCTGAAGGATAGGATTCGTAACGAATTCATCCGACAGAGAACTAAAGTCATCAACATAGCTCAGAGAATTAGCAAACTGAAGTGGCAGTGGGCCGGCCATATATCGCGAAGAACCGATAACCGCTGGGGTAAACGTGTTCTTGAGTGGAGACCGCGACTTGGTAAACGTAGTGTAGGACGCCCTCCAGCCAGGTGGGATGACGATCTGCGAAAGACTGCTGGCAGATGCTGGATGCGACAAACCGAAGACAGGGCGCTATGGCGCTCATTAGGGGAGGCCTATGTCCAGCAGTGGACTAACATAGGCTGATGATGATGATGATGATGATTATATGTAAGCACATTTATTGGATAGATACCTATTTCCATGTTTTTCCGTAATTGAATATCTCCTTCTGTTTGCTGTTATTTCTTTAGTTATAGAATACTTTCAAAACAGTTCGCTAAAGACCGAAAAAGTCAGAAAAAATTTCGCGGCTTGCTCCGCTCGCCGTGAATTCTCTACTTTTGTAAGCTTTTTTACAGCCTTCCCAAAATGTCACAATTTCTCAACAATTTCAGAGGCCGCAAACTCAAAAAAATATCAGCGCTCATTCCACTCACTGTTATAATTTTTTTACGCTGCTACGGGACCATCCAATTTGTTTTTTTTTTTACCTATATCTAAATATCTACTTTTTTTGTCGTTTTACTAAGCTTTCTTCGCCAAACTTTAAAATTACCACCGCAAACGTTCTCCACTTTGCAACAGCGCGCTGCGCGTCATCGGGTAGGGTGCGCTCGCGCTCCATGCCATGTCATTCCTATTGTTTACCTACATTGTAGGTAACCTACAGTAGGTTAGTGAGCTAGGTGCACGCATCGCATTCATTTACGCTCGACTCCAGTGGGAGTCGGGCAGGAAGGCAGATTACGACATAAATTTTAATTTCGTGAATCTATAGATGGATAGATAACTATTTTCAAGTTTCCGTAATTGAATATCTCCCTCTGTTATGTCTTAAGTTATAGCATAATTTTCAAATGTTTGCTAACGACCGAAAATGTAACATAAAATTTCGGTCGTTAGCAATTAAACGGCCTATGTATGCTCAGCGTACACCGAAGCATGGTACTTACAAATAAATAAGAACAAAATTGAATCAGAGCTGCTAAAATGGTTTTGTGGAGTACCTCGAAGTCTACTATTTTGTAAAATAACGTGACGTATAGTTAAACTATTGTTGTTTTTAGGGTTTTGCCATCGGTTGCAAAACCCTTATGAAATCGCTTTGGGTCTGTTTTGTGTTTTGAATCCTTAATATCTCAGAAACTACTGCAGCTATTGACTTGAAATTTGAAATAATAATACATTTTGTGCGCCCGCACATATTTATAGAAAAATAAATGAAAATAAATGAAAAATCAAAATGAAGATTTTCCATACAAATTTTGAAATCGAAATTTTAAATGGAACGTACAAAGTCGAAAGTGGTATCAAATGAAAGGTACTCGTTTGTAGATTGCAAAATAGTTTTTGAAATTTCGGTAGATTTCATACTTTTTAAAATATTTTGAAAATGGTCAAAAAAATGACCGTTCCCCCCCCCCTATCTCCGAAGATTGCAGAGCGATCGACGTGATATGTACCAAGTGTTTGTAGGTATTGATCTATATTTTATAGGAAAAATATAGAGAAGTCTGTAAAAATAATACTTTTTGAAATATGGTCAAAAAAGGGCGGGAAAAATTTCTAAAGGGGTGACTACCCCCCCGAGTTGGGTATCAAATGAAAGGTATTGGTTTGTACATTCCAATGCAGTTTTTGAAATTTCGATAGATTTTATACTTTTTGATATATTTTGAAAAAGGTCGAAAAATTGACCGGTACCCCCCCTCTATCTCCGAAGATTGCAGAACGATCGATTTGATATGTACCAAGTTTTTGTAAGTATTGATCTATATTTTACAGGAAAAATATAGAGAAATCTGTAAAAATAATAATTTTTGAAATATGGTCAAAAAAGGGCGGGAAAATTTTCTAAAGGGGTGACTACCCCACCGAGTTGGGTATCAAATGAAAGGTATCAGTTTGTACATTTTAATGCAGTTTTTGAAATTTCGATAGGTTTTATACTTTTCGAAATATTTTGAAAAAGGTCGAAAATTTGACCGTTCCCCCCCCTCTATCTCCGAAGGTAGCAGAGTGATCTATATAAAATGTACTAAGCGTTTGTAGATATAGGTCTATATTTTACAGGAAAAATATAGAGAAGTCTGTAAAAACAAAACTTTTCGAAATATGGTCAAAAAACTAATTTTCATACAATGGGGGCTATTTCATTGAGAGCAATATCAAATCAAAGGTATGGATTTCGACAATTCAAAACAGGTTTTAAAAATCGTCTAAGTTTCATACTTAGTGAAATACGTAGAAAAAGTCGAAAAAATAATTGTAGGTACCAACCCACTTACCTACCCACTAATCTCTGTAGTAACTGTAATAGTAGGGTTCCACAGCGCCACGAAACCGTTGTTCTCAAAATTTTAAAGTCCATACCCAATGTATTCCACTGCGCTCGAAGAATATTTAGATAATAAGATTATTGAATTCATGAATTCCACCGTGCTCCAAAAAAATATGAGAAGAGTAATGTATTCTGGATAATCCACACAACATCATTTAGCGACAAGCTAAGCAAGCTTGTGTAATTCGTACTACTACGATATCTGTTATACTTAATAAAGTATATATAAGTATCACATTAGATGATTTATTTTTGTGTACGTAGAAAAGGACTAGAACACTCGAACAAATAATCTGCAGATCTTACAAATATTAGTCCCGAGGCGGGAATCAAACCGCAACCTCCTGCGTTGTAAGCCCACCGCGCTAACAGGTCGTCAATATACGTACCTACCTAAACGACAAAAGTTCAAAACCCTCGGCGCGCGAGTTACACTCGCACTTGTCGTACTTGTTTTTTATTCTAAACGTAGCCTACCTATCCCATTTCTCGTGCCGCATGTACTTAGTAGGTATTCTTGGTTTTTTTTTCGGCTGCCCCCCCCTGAACAGAATCCTGGCTACGCCCTTGGTCGTACCCACTAATACTTATTACTTAGGTACAGGTAGGTACTCTTCAAGTTTCCTGAGTGTATTTTGGACAGTTTGTTGCCTGTGGGCCTACCGCTAAGTTCTAACACCTCTACTGCGCGTTTATCGCATGTGACCCTGCCAAGCGTGGTGTGTATGTATCTATCGCTGCCGAGTAACTGCACGTTTATAGAGAGAAAGTACCTAAAGGTCAGCAGTGAACGTGGGCTGATGATAAAACGAACATTGATTTCCTGAGTAAAACGGTTACTTTAAGTAGGTACCTAGTAACTTGAAATTTGAAATAGGGATGGTGGGTGATGGATATTTTCTGATGTACAGTCAGCTGCACTAATATGTATACACTCCCAACATTTCATATTGATGTATACGTGAACCTTTCAAATTAAAGTATACACCACAATTTTTCAAATTGATGTAGTCATGGTACTTGTCAAAACGTGGTATACAGATTTTCATAATAATGTATACACTATTTAGTCAAATAATTGTTTACCATCGAATAACAAATTAATGTATTCAAGACACGTCTTAATAATATATTCAAAAAAAGAATGTCACAAAAATGTATTCAGGTGTTAAATATGTTATTAAAAAGGCTTTTTCACTTAAATCCTGCAAGTCATCATAAATATAATACACGACCTTAATTATGTATCCATAATGAAGGGCCATAAATATGTATACATCAATTTGTACGATGTTTTTCATTGACATGTATACAAAATGTTTATTTTACAAAAACTTTTTTTACTAAAATTCCTACAAAGTATCATAAATATGTATCCACTGCAAAGCCAAAATGATGTATACATAATTGATAGTCATAAAAATGTACGTAAATGTGCATTTTACGTAGTATAATATAGTAGTAGGTCTTTTGTGACTTTTGACTTGACCTCAGTAGTGACGAAGTGAGTAAACTCAAGCATGGGGATGAAAAAACATCAATTAGGTAAATATTTTTTTTTGTATTCTTATTTAATCTTTTCACACTAAACACATTTTATGCTATTTAATGAAGTAGTTAAATAAGGTATTGTAGGCCCCTCCAGCATCAATCACTGCTTATAGCCGGTCGCGCATGGAAGAAACCATGTTTATGCACACTTTGAAAGCTTTCCCAAATGTCATAAACCATGATTAGGGCTTTCTTTGTCCTACACTCATTTGTGTCCCATTGCTGAGCCATCAATCCCAACGATGGATCCGATGGGGTTGAGATCGAGATTTTTTGGAGGCCAGGGCAACTTGTTGACCATTCTGTGGTTCCATTGCTCGATACACTCGGGCGTTATGAATGGCCGAGCTGTCTTGCACGAACGGAACAGGCCCAGCACCTGGAAAGTAATCTTTCACACTTGCCCTAAACACCTCTTCCAATACTTCAGTATATTGGAGGTTGTTCATCCGACCCTCAATTTGGGTCAACGCCCCGGGACCACTGGCATGCATCCAGCCCCATACATCGAATACAACATAATCAGCAAACACAGGGTCCCTACTAGAGTTTGCGAAATCTCGTTCTCTTATTATCAAATTGCTCACAATTTCTTTAAATTTTTTGCATATCCTCATGTAAGCAAGAAATTTAAAACAATTAAAAGGCAATATATTCTATCATTAGATCATTCAGAGTCCGTTAATTTTTAATTTAAAATGCAAATAAAATTAAAGAAATTGTGAGCAATTTGATAATAAGAGAACGAGATTTCGCGAACTCTAGAAGGGACCCAGAGTTTTCTGATTATGTTGTATTCGATGTATGGGGCTGGATGCATGCCAGTGGTCCCGGGGCGTTGACCCAAATTGAGGGTCGGATGAACAACCTCCAATATACTGAAGTATTGGAAGAGGTGTTTAGGGCAAGTGTGAAAGATTACTTTCCAGGTGCTGGGCCTGTTCCGTTCGTGCAAGACAGCTCGGCCATTCATAACGCCCGAGTGTATCGAGCAATGGAACCACAGAATGGTCAACAAGTTGCCCTGGCCTCCAAAAAATCTCGATCTCAACCCCATCGAATCCATCGTTGGGATTGATGGCTCAGCAATGGGACACAAATGAGTGTAGGACAAAGAAAGCCCTAATCATGGTTTATGACATTTGGGAAAGCTTTCAAAGTGTGCATAAACATGGTTTCTTCCATGCGCGACCGGCTATAAGCAGTGATTGATGCTGGAGGGGCCTACAATACCTTATTTAACTACTTCATTAAATAGCATAAAATGTGTTTAGTGTGAAAAGATTAAATAAGAATACTAAAAAAAAATTTACCTAATTGATGTTTTTTCATCCCCATGCTTGAGTTTACTCACTTCGTCACTACTGAGGTCAAGTCAAAAGTCACAAAAGACCTACTACTATATTATACTACGTAAAATGCACATTTACGTACATTTTTATGACTATCAATTATGTATACATCATTTTGGCCTTGCAGTGGATACATATTTATGATACTTTGTAGGAATTTTAGTAAAAAAAGTTTTTGTAAAATAAACATTTTGTATACATGTCAATGAAAAACATCGTACAAATTGATGTATACATATTTATGGCCTTTCATTATGGATACATAATTAAGGTCGTGTATATATTTATGATGACTTGCAGGATTTTAAGTGAAAAAGCCTTTTTAATAACATTTTAACACCTGAATACATTTTTGTGACATTCTTTTTTTGCATATATTACTAAGGCGTGGTCTTGAATACATTAATTTGTTATTCGATGGTAAACAATTATTTGACTAAATAGTGTATACATTATTATGAAAATCTGTATACCACGTTTTGACAAGTACCATGACTACATCAATTTGAAAAATTGTGGTGTATACTTTAATTTGAAAGTTTCACGTAGGTATACATCAATATGAAATGTTGGGAGTGTATACATATTAGTGCAGCTGACTGTACAGTGCGCGTCAGAATTAAGTACCCCCATTGTCTACATAATATTTACGACTACTTCGAATTCCCTTGAAACTTATCACAAATTTTCACATGCAAAAATTTATCACGCCACCCCTCAGGATCGAACCACCCACCATAATACTCCATGTCTGAAATTCCTATTTAATTCTTCATAACTTTAAACTCATCCTAAATTATAAAGTTTTGTAAAACAACAGAATCGATATCAGTATCGAGAAATCTTTCTTTTAAGATCATTATAACTGGAAATGTATGTTAAGGAAGAGCGTCACCTCATAATACAAGTAAAGGAGGTAACGCACGCTGACCTATGTATAATGAGAACGGTAAATAAACATTTAGTAGGTATTTGTTTGATATTTTTATTTACAAGGTTTCATTCGCTCTCCAAGAGGCTGTTTGTCTGACAGTAGGTACTTTGAAAATCTAGTGTTCATGAAAGGAATCTCCTTTTTTACTGATTAACCTATGTTAGTTAAAAGGCACCATGAATCCCTATTTCGTATATATTTGCATGGTTGCTATTTAAAGCGAGTAGACAAGTAGTTACAGATCGTAAAATAAAATAAAACGAGCAATATCTGTAAAAGAAAATAATGGACGAAACGCAGCTAAGAATAATAACAAGCATCTTTTGGCCCAACGGGCGAGAATTAAAGGCTCCAAACCTACTCACCCATTGTGAAAACCTCTTTAGGTACTTTTGTCTGAGAAGTTCTGGCTGAACTCGTGAGTCGTGAGCACACCCCGAACCTGGGGGTGCAGCTGCATGATGCTGGTGGCGACCTTAATTACTCTATCAAATAACCTACGTAAATTTGTACTAACTGTAGGTACCTACTCAGGTACTTATTACCTGAATTAAAAGAACATTTACCGTTTCTACATTTAATTTTATTGAATTTTACAACATACAAAACATAGGTAGTTATAGTTATTAACAACAACAATATAGATCACTATTCTTTGGAATTTGTACGTGGTTGGGCAAGCACTACACCTTGGGTTAGGTTACGATGTAAGCATGCTAGTGGTAGCGGATTACGTACCTTTGAGGTTATACTAATAAAATTATCGTATTTGTTTTAAATCACGAACTTTTAATATAGTCATGCAATAGGTAATTGTACGGTGGAGTCCACGCTGCCGTGGGCGGGTGCTCTTTCAATACAATACGAGCTCGTGCTCCGACTGCTGGGCGTGTCTCGTCTCTAAACCTAAGCTTACCTACTTTAAAGCTTTGCAGGGGTTTGCTTAGTACACAAACAATAAATAACAAATAGCTGCTTACATAAATCTACTAGGTAGCTAGTACTAGTAGGTACCTAGCGCTAGGCCGAGCTAGGGACGAGTAAGCTATGTCTGATCTCATATGATATTTGTTTTGTTGTATGAACCAGATAATATTTCAGCTGACAAGTTCGGCGCATGCGCAGGGGCGCAGGGTGTGCGTGCTGACCTTAGTATAACATAATTCTAACAACGATTACAAATTTCAATTCCTTTGCTTTGGAGCAGTGTGCGTGACGCGAGCGCACCAACACACACATACAGATAGAGTAGTACTGACCGACTCCACTTTACATTTAAAAGCTTACGTTGTTACTTAGAGCTTCATATATTTGATTGATTGGTCAAACATTGACATGGTGTTGTACAAAAACGTCAAACCATCACACACAATGCTCATCCTATACAAGTTACAGTACTTAATTATAATGCTTATCCATCTTATATTACTTACACAATTTATTTACTTTTTCGATAGGTACCGTTTATAGATTTTGGTTTCTTGTTCAGAGTCACTGTACTCCAAAACTTCCAAATGATGACTTCTCATTATCACGGCAGGACAGTGGAAAGTGGAATTCTCCGAGTAATTGGCAGTTTCTGACGCAGCTTTCAATAATTCAGAATTTACATATTACTCACGCCGAGGAGATACATCACAAGTGGTTCACTTCTAGCCAGATCTAAATGTTCAGTCTGATCGATACTATGAGTGGGTGATCATTGACTCAGAAATGAAATGAAATGAAATGAAATGAAATGAAATGAAATGAAATGAAATGAAATGATTTATTAAAATAGAACAGCAAGTTTACAGACATAAGTATAACCTAGTGAGTAAATGCGATCCATTTCTTGTCATATACTTAAATTAAGTGGTAAAAATGTAAAAATACATACCTACATTGTTTACTAATTATCATTAGTATAATTATTTGTCACAAACTTTTTTATTATAAACTAGGTGCTTACACCTAGTTCATCTTATATGGTCCAGTATTACTATCGATGAGATTGCTATAGTCATTATTTAAGAATTCTTTAACATTATAAATAGTTTTTTCCAGTAGTAGAGCCTTTACTTTATTTAAGTATGATTGATTGTTTTCCGTCTGTCTAATGAAAAGTGGTAGTTTGTTAAATAGTTTGGAGCCTATAATAGTTGGGAGTTTTTTAGAGAAATGTAGTCTGTGATTATTTGGTTTTAAGTACATTGGATGTCGATTTGTGCGTTTATTATCGTGTCCTCTTAACTTGAACTGGTTCATATTTTGCCGCACATATTTAAGAACTTCAAAAATGTATACAGCTGCTGATGTTAGTATACCCAGTGTTTTAAAGTGCTCCCTACAAGTGTCTCTATATTTTGCTTTCACTAGTGTTCTGATCGCTCTCTTTTGCAGTTTCAGAAGTCTTTCACTGTCCGTCGAGTTGCCGTGCATAATAATTCCATATGACATGGTAGAGTGTACATAAGCATAATATATTTCTTTTAGATTTTGTTCAGTGGTTATAGGTTGTAGCTGTTTTAATGCATATATTCCCTTAGCCATCTTTTTGCATGTCGTGTCTATTTGTTGTTTCCATGTCAGGGCCGGGTCTAGTTCAAAACCTAATAACTTTGTGGCTCTTGAAGTGGTAATTGATTTTCCGCTACTTAATGGTACATTTACTGTAGGCTTTAGGGCTGATTGTGTATTAAAGATCATAATGCTTGTTTTTTCTTCATTAAGCGTAAGTCCATTAATTTTAAACCACTGACTTATTATGTTAATTGTTTCGTTAATTTTCAGTAGCAGTTCTGTGTCGGAATCAGCGGAAATTATTACTGTGGTATCATCAGCGTACTGTATAATTGTGCCTGATATTTTTATATAAGATATATCGTTCATAAATATCAAAAAAAGCGTATTTCCTAACGCCGATCCCTGCGGAACACCTAATTTTATTGGTTTTGCGTTTGATCTAATTTTTTTGTCATTTATTTTGATCTCAATTGTTTGTTCTCTTTCTTCTAGATAAGACTTAATGAGATTTTGAGTTTGTCCTCTTATTCCATAGTATGCCAGCTTTTCCAGAAGAAGCTGGTGACTGACAGAATCAAATGCCTTAGAAAGGTCTAGGAATATACCTGCGACTTTTTTCTTATTTTCTAGACATTCTGCTATATTCATCACAAAGCTCTGCATCGCGGATATTGTTGACTTTCCTGGCCTATATGCATGCTGACAGTCAGATAACAGGTTGTTACTTATCAAGTGGTCCATGATGGAATCGGACATGATTGACTCTATAAGTTTCGAGAGAGTTGGGACCAGGGTAATCGGCCTATAATTCCCAACATCCTCAGTTTCACCTTTACCTTTGTATAATGGCGTAAGTCTAGACATCTTTAGCATTTTAGGGTATGTGTTCGATTTAATAACATTGTTGATAAGATAACAGAGGTGGTCACCTAATACCGAAAACATTTGGTATAAAAAGGCACCTGATATGTCAAACAGGTCTTTGGTATGTGATTTGCGTATTTTTAAGGCAGCTAATTTCATAATTTCTATATTTGATCGGCACTTAAATTTAAGTTCTGTCGGTTCTGCAAGCAAATTGCTCAAGAAGCCCAAGGATTGTTCAATATCTGGTTTATTTTTCGTTAACAACTTGTTACTAATATTTATGAAGTGATTGTTTATGTAGTTAGGGATATCTTTATCGGATATTTTTGTATTAGTCACACTGTCTACTAAATTCCAGTGCCATTCAAGTATATTTTTGTTTGTCTCTTCTTTTATTATTGACCATACTTCTTTTTTTGGGTTTTTTGCGTTATTGATACGCTGCTCTACATAGGTCTTTTTACTTGCTAGAATTGATGCGTTACGGAATTTAATTTTTTCATCTATAAGTGTATTTATACTTGTAATTTCTGGATACTGTCTAAGGAATTGATACAAATCATTGATATCTAGCTGTGTTTTTATTATCTCATTTCCAATCCAAGGGTATTTTTTTATAGTCTTTAATTTGACAATTTTTTTCGGTAGGTGTAAATCCATGTTGTATGTTAATTTTGATAGAAAATTATCCACAGTGTTTTCATTATAGTTGCAAAAAATTTTTAGCCAATCGTAAGAAAGCAGAGCGCTAAAAAAGCTTTCTATTCGTTGCGGACACACACAGCGCTTTTCTACATCCCTAGTTCTTGTAATTGGGTTCCTTTTCATCGAAATTGTAGCAATTTGCGCATCGTGATCTGAAACACCTGTTGCAAGTGGTTCCACCCTGATCAAATTGGATTCTATGTTCGTTACAAAGCAGTCAATTGATGTCTTAGCTTGATTTTGGATTCGCGTGGCAAAATCAACAATGTTTACAAAACCGTTTGGTGACATAATATCAATCAGTTCAGTTTTTTGCGATGATTTCTTACAGAAATCGACATTCCAATCTCCCAAAAGAACAGTTTTTCTATCAGGAAAACCGGCTAAAAAATCAAACATTTTGCTTAAAATGTCAGTCAAAATTTCAAAATTTCCCTTACCCGTTCTATATAAACCTATCGCCAGCAATTTATCCGACTTACAGTTAATTTCTATTGCTGTCAGTTCACAGTGATATTCAAAAGAAAGCTGATCTATTGCACTACATTTCTTAAATTTTAGTTTGGACTCTACAAAAATAGAAACGCCTCCGTGAATGCGATTTTTTCTTACAAAGTAATTGGCGTGTGTGTATCCATGCATAACGATACTGTCTACATCATTTATGCTCAAAAATGTTTCTGATAAAATGATTACATCTGGTTTATAGGTGCTCGTAATAGTATTTAATAATAGGTTTTTGTTTTTCACACTTCTACAATTTTGATGCATGATAATAAAATTATTCCTATTTGTCCTTGCATTTTTTAAGTTAATATTATCTGATTTACAGGTTGACCTAAAAAAGGGCCCTGCGATATTGAGTTGTTGGTTGATTTTATTTGGCGGTCCCCTTCAGACAGTGGGATAAGATTACTATATACGTGGGTGAATTCATATGATGAATTGTGTACAATTTGATTGTATAATTCTATGATAAAACGTTTCTGGCTAATTTTAAAATTATTAGACCTACTCATAAACGAATTTATTTCAATTATTGACATTCCAGTAGAGTTATCTCTTAGCTTATACAATGATTGGTTAATTTTATAGATAGTTTTATTTGTATTTTCTGCTCTTTTATTCCTATGTTTTAGATACGGGAGAGTAGCTATCTGAAATTTAAGTTTTTTTGACGTACATAAGTCTCTTATAAATCGCACCGTCTGTAGATCAAATTGATGATAGTTCGATGAGATGATGATGATGTCATCCCCTTGTGAAAGTTCCTTAGAGTATGATGTTATATTCTTCACAATCTCCTTAAGGGGAGCACCGGGCTTGGAAATAGTAAGAATAGAGTCATATTGACTATTTTTTGCGCGAATACACCCTGCTATACGTTGGCCATATGCATCACACAGTATGAGCATTTTCTTTAATAACTTTCCTTCTTGTTTAGTCCTATTTAAGTCATTTTTGGTAAGGGCAACTTTCACCTTTACAGGTTTCATCAACTCTGTTTCTCCTGTGTTTT
>CAWVOY010000319.1:0-27592 GCA_963931895.1 Eupithecia pulchellata | reverse complement strand
ATAGCCGTTCTTATGTAAGACATTTCTGACGTGGGCCAACTCACTCTGAAGGCTTCTTTCATCGCAAAGGTCATAAGCGCGGTTAGTGAGCGATGTTACCACAGTATTAAGCTGGCGAGGGTGGTTCAAAACCACTGGATCGAATTACACAACCCACAAGTAATCTCAACAGAGCGACATTACATACCTAGGATGGTACAGGAGGCCATTGAGATTACCAAACACAGGAACTTCAACCGAGAAGAAGGTTTCCAATTATCCGGAACATGGAACCCTGTGGTGAAAATGTGTAAAAATCGAAGAAGTGATGTACCAACCGGGCCGCGTTCAGATACCGTCAGTGTTGTGTGCCGTGATCGAGTCGCGTTCTATAGTGAAACCGATGGTAGTGGCAACGTTCGTAGCAAAAGACAAAGAAAGAGGGTAGATCGGTATATCTGCCAATAAAATCTAACTCGCAGTGACCTTCAGTTGTTCCGTGATCATGGCGCATGTAACTGTGCCGAAATATTGGAAAACTCAAAACTCTAATCATGGTAAATATCCCGTTATAAATGACTTTAGTGTTAATAACCATGATAGTTTTAAAAGTTTTATCGTGAACCGGTACGGGCCGGAACTCGCCAAGAAAGTTAAAGACCTAGAACGCTTGCGAAAAAAGTGCGAATGTTTACGTGAATCGTTGGACTTTTTAGTGAAGTGCCGTGACGCAAATTTAATACCAGTGTGTGTGCGTATTAAATCACGTAATGACATTCCGGGTGCCGCGAGTATTCTAAAACAAGCGAGTGTAAAATTGTTACGAAAAATGATACGCTACAATAGAAGCCGGTTTCATTCGTTACAAGTGAAATTGTACAGTGCGCATTTGGAATGCAGTGAGGCTTTATCATCAACGGATTTTGACGTTTGTGACCGTATCACATATTATCAAGCCCAACGCTCGAGAGAACTCAGTGCAGAAAAACAAAATCGTAAGTTCGAATCTTTGTGGAATAAACATAAGAGTGATGTCCCCTACCACGATAACTCAAAACCACCGAACAGAACAGTTATCAATTTATCATCTAAGATTCTGAACGAAACGACTGCCAAAGTGTTGGAAAAGGGTTTGAATTATGCCCCTACCACGATACGCATACCTTACGAAAAAGTGATCGGAAATGTTGAGGAAGTTATCCGTAGTAACAGGATACCAAATAGCGACGCTGAGTGTCTGAGACAAGACATTGCCATTGTGCTTCGTCATGCTAAGCCTCCAAAACCGAATATCACTAAAGAAGAAATGGTTGCGCTTAAGGAATTACGCCAGGACGAAGACCTGCTGGTACTTAAAGCAGACAAAGGGAATGCCACAGTTGTGATGGATGTCACCGAATACGAGGATAAAATCCAGAGTCTACTTAATGACACTAATACCTATAAGGCCGTAAACTACAACCCAACCGCACGAACACATCGCAGTACCCAAAAGTTGATCAAGGATTGTCAACACGCCCTTGGAGAAGAGGTAACTAAGTTTCTTTTACGGCCGAAAATCATCCAGCCACCTAAACTATACGGCCTCCCCAAGGTGCACAAGCAGAATGCTCCGCTGCGTCCCATTGTGAGTCAAATAGACTCTCCTACTTATGAGTTGGCGAAGCATGTAGCAGCAGTGTTGCAACCAACTGTGGGCCGAACAACATCCTTTGTAAAAGACTCACGACACTTCATACAGATATTGGAACAGATTGAGGTAGATGACACAGAAGTGATGGTCAGCTTTGACGTAGACTCACTTTTCACGAACGTCCCTCTAGAAGACTGTATGAAGGTTATCGCGTCGAGAATACAGGAACACGGCATCCCTGCAGAGTACGCCAAGCTCCTGCATCATATTCTTTCCACAAACTTCTTCATATACAGAGGGCAATACTATCTCCAAATTGAAGGCGTAGCGATGGGAAGTCCAGTAGCCCCCGTGGTAGCCAACATTTGGATGGAATATTTCGAGAGTATGGCCATCTCGTCTGCCCCTGTACAAGTGAAGTTGTGGAAAAGGTATGTAGATGACGTTTACTGTATTGTGAAAGGAAGGACACAGGAGATTGATTGTTTGCTGTCACATCTCAATAGAGTACATAATAAGATAAAATTCACATACGAAATTGAGACCGACCGGCGTTTGGCATTTCTAGACGTTTTGATACAGGTCAGAGAAGATGGAAGCGTAGGCCACTCCGTCTACAGGAAGCCGACACATACAGACCGGTACCTCCACGCCGACTCACATCACCACCCTCGCCAGCTTAATACTGTGGTAACATCGCTCACTAACCGCGCTTATGACCTTTGCGATGAAAGAAGCCTTCAGAGTGAGTTGGCCCACGTCAGAAATGTCTTACATAAGAACGGCTATAAGGTTCGATCATTGCCGCCTCGATCCGGTGCCAGCTATAAGCCGCACAGAGCTACAGTGGAGCGCAAACCAGCATTCTTGCCTTACGTAAAAGGAGTGACGGATAGAATAGCAAACATCCTGCAAAAGTCCTCCATCAAAACCATTTTCACGCCGCTGAAAAAGATCGTACACTACCTGCGCACGCCGAAAGACACGTTCCCACTTGAGAAACCAGGGGTGTACAAGATCGACTGCAGCTGCGGAAGCTCCTATATAGGCCAAACAAAGCGCACTATTGCCTGCAGAGTCAAGGAGCACATACGAGCGGTAAAGAATCTGGCAACTGAGAAGTCGGCCATAGCGGAGCATCTTCTAGAGTCTGGGTCAAACCACTGGATCGAATTACACAACCCACAAGTAATCTCAACAGAGCGACATTACATACCTAGGATGGTACAGGAGGCCATTGAGATTACCAAACACAGGAACTTCAACCGAGAAGAAGGTTTCCAATTATCCGGAACATGGAACCCTGTGGTGAAAATGTGTAAAAATCGAAGAAGTGATGTACCAACCGGGCCGCGTTCAGATACCGTCAGTGTTGTGTGCCGTGATCGAGTTGCGTTCTATAGTGAAACCGATGGTAGTGGCAACGTTCGTAGCAAAAGACAAAGAAAGAGGGTAGATCGGTATATCTGCCAATAAAATCTAACTCGCAGTGACCTTCAGTTGTTCCGTGATCATGGCGCATGTAACTGTGCCGAAATATTGGAAAACTCAAAACTCTAATCATGGTAAATATCCCGTTATAAATGACTTTAGTGTTAATAACCATGATAGTTTTAAAAGATAGGCTATAGAATATTTTCAAATAATTTTCAGAAAAGTTAGGGATTCTCATGAACAATAAAATTTTTGTTAAATACCCGTGCGAAACCGTAGTGGACAGCTATACATAATTATAAAAAGACTAGAACACCCAGATCGAATACCAACTGATGGTACATAATATGTAATCAGTACGTACAGACAGAAGCATTAATTGGTAACCCCCCTAATAGCTAAAGTTTACATTGCAAATCACTGTACGATTTACAAATCTTTTACTCAAATACTAAGAAACAAAAACGTAACACCCAGTGGGAATCGAACCAGACATTCAATCGCTCACATGACAAGTAATGCACGCACCAACCAACTAAACCAACGAACCAGTTATCAGAGCGTCGAAATTTTATGTTATTAGTGTTCGACAGCGGATTTTTATTTTATGAGATCTCTTTACACTGGATAAGAAAAAAAAAAAGAAGTATTTGAGGGTAGATTTAAATATAATCTTGGTGAATAATGAAAAGGTCACTAGCCATACTCAATTCTAGTCTTGACTTACTGGTTTGAATCATAAATGAATTGAAGAATATTGAAGGAAATTATGCAAATTAAGAATTTTGTGAGAACTAAGATCGCGGTGCTATTCGAACAGCAAATGAGTAATCAGCTCGTTAGCTTTGAATTACGGTAAGTTATCAACTTATTATTCTTGTGTCATAATCATTACGAAACAAATACATATTTTTTGAGTAAAACCTTGTTATCTTTAACTTCATTTAAGTATTGATTTGTTGTCTTACAGATAAAAACCGTGCGCTTAAGTGTAATGTGGGGATGTGAATGTAAGAAGCAATGGCAGATAAACAACAGGAGTTACAAATCAGTGAAGTCGCCACAATAATATTGTTGACATTCAGACTAGTTCGCCTTTTGCATCCACTCGTTCTACTGCTCAACAATATTTAATATCAACATCAACAGAAGGCATTTGCATGCAGCTGATATACTTACACAATTATCGAGCAGCAAAAATAGGACTGTCTGCTGAACTCCATCGTAGGGCATGAATAACTTTAGGTAAGTGATAATACTGATAATTCTCA
Organism: Eupithecia pulchellata; assembly: GCA_963931895.1. NCBI lineage: Eukaryota > Metazoa > Arthropoda > Insecta > Lepidoptera > Geometridae > Eupithecia > Eupithecia pulchellata. Next base: position 23,275 of record CAWVOY010000319.1, on the reverse strand, counting down.
ACAAATTCGAACACCTTTATCTATGATTATTTCATCATAATAATGATATTTTTAACAAGTTAGTATTTACACGAACTAAATTAACATTATAACAGTTGACTTTTTTTGTGTTTTCTTTTTAGGTTTTGGAAATGGATATCCTCTATGGGTCCTGGAGAAATAGTAAAAATAACTGGGCGCATGAATGACGAGCTTGAAAGTGTTGAAGGTTACTACGCGGATCGCGTATCCAGAAGCCCAAATTTATTTTGTCCATGATAATTGTGCAGTGCATCGTACGCGGATGGTTTCTCAAGGGTTGTTCATCTCTACAAGGCATTACTGTTATTTCTTGGACATCTAAAAGTTCGGACCTAAATCCGATAGAAAATATGTGGGGTCAAATGGTTTTAAATTGAGATCCGATCCGTTAGCCCTTAAGCTATTAAGCGATAAGTATCACTAAATATAAAGGACGATAAATATCACTACCTACTAAACCCTAATGTAATTTTACCTTTTAATATTGTCAGAAAAACTCCATTTGACCTCATTTATTTTCAAAACTATCTGATTATTTAGTATTCCATGATTTACACGAGATCCAAATTGTTTAATTCATTAGATTAGCAAAGTAAACGAAAATCTAATAAAAACATGTGTATTCTCGAGCACTAAATCGAAAATGGAATATTATTTTTCAGGATAGGAAGCTATTTGTAAGTAGGCTAAATAATAAAATAAAACATTAATTAAATTTTTTGTGTTGTTGTTTGTGTAGGCAAATTTTTGAAAAAAATAAACGTAATTGTTTACCTGAAATTATTATTATTGTTTTATTTTATCAATTACTTTAAATTCATACTAATAGACAAAAACTTCACTATTACACATGTCGTGATTTTTGGTACGTCAATAATTATAGCCACCTGTCATCTGTTTTGAAATTGTCAAGTATTACTTCAGTTGACTATTATTACTTCAGTTAGTTTTGTAACACTGATTACGCCTGGCAACACCATTTTTGTAAAACACGATTGGACGAGACACGCTAGCCAATAAGGGGCACGTCCGTCCAATCGCGTGGTAGTTGCGATATTTGCCGCCAACGAGCTATGATGGAAAATCACCAGCTGTAAAGCAGCCACTTCGGTCCCGAGCGTTAAACTGGCAAGTTGTCTCAAGCTATAGTAGTACTGCTAAAATTAAATTAATATCAAGTGCATAGTGATCCACGATATTTCAGAAGTGTGATGAACCCAGGTATGTTTTAGTTAATTATCTCATAATTATTTTGAAAAATATTGATTAAGTTCTTAGCTAGACTGCCTAGTCTGATTTAATTGATTTGAATGCGGGTATCTTCCGCAAATATTCCAATTTAAATAGCTGTTCGCACGAATGGTCGGTAATAAACCGAGACTATCCAGACGTGATAACGCTTTTTATGGAAAAGTTTTCTGGTAGATACCTGTTCTTCTATCAAATTTCATGACGACTAGTAATTACCTAGTAATTATTTTAGAAAAATATTGAAAAAGTTCTAGGCCAGATTGCCATGATTAATTTAATTGATTTAAATGCGGGTACTTTCCGCAAGTATTCCAATTTAAATAGCTGTTCGCACGAATGGTCGGTAGTAAACCGAGACTATCCAGACGTGATAACTCTTTTTATGGAATGTTTTTAATTCTTATATAAAAATTCATGACATTTAGTTATTTTACAAGCCAATCATTTCGTATGGAATTTGATGGATAAGCGGTCGGTATTGTACCGAGACGATCCGTTTGTACATGAATCCTTTCGATTTGCAATGGCTATGTTCAGAACATTTTGTACAAAAAAAATCAGTATTTCATGTGTTGATTGCTAATCCAGGAAACATGTGCTAATGCGTGGTTGGAGCAACTCTCTAATCGTGTTGGCATATTGTGTCACAGTACGATTGTCGGTGGTTGCAAGAAGATCTGATCAGGGCTACTCTCTGACAGAAAGATTTTTGTAACTGCTGGTGATCGTGTGGTTCTAAGTTTTCACCGTGTTTGGAATTTCATGAGCACCTGCGTAAAGTGTTGCGTAGCCAAGAACTTTGAATCATTAATAGTAAATCTTATTTTTATGATATCACATCATTTGCCATTGTTTGATCCATTGCAAAATATGCAATAATCTGTCTTGGAAAACCATTTGCGTTTAGTTTTGAGCAGTAACCAAGTGTGTTCAATTGCCAAGTGTGCAATAATCATTGTCTTGGAAAACCACTTGCGTTTAGTTTTGAGTAGTAACCAAGTGTGTTCAATTGCCAAGTGTGCAAAAATCAGATTATGCGGCTATGTATGTGACCGCAGGCTAAGTATGCCAAGAGTACAATATTATAATCAGTTTAAGTGACTATTTATGTCACGTGCAGGCTAAGTATGCCAAGTGTATAATATTATGATAAGATAGTGGTTGTATAACGTCATGGGCTAAGCAAACTCAGTGCCCAAGTAGTAAAAAAGTCAGGCACAACTAAGCACACTTAGTTAAAGTCTCTAACAGTCGAACAGAGTTAGAGCAAGTCGAACAGAGTTAGAGCAAGTCGAACAGAATTAGTGCAAGTCGAACAGAGTCAGAGCAAATCGAACAGAGTTAGAGCAAATAGAACAGAGTTAGAGCAAGTCGAACAGAGTTAGAGCAAGACGAACAGAATTAGTGCAAGTCGAACAGAGTCAGAGCAAATCGAACAGAGTTAGAGCAAATCGAACAGAATTAGAGCAAATCGAACAGAATTCAATTAAATCTCAATTTAGCTCAATACATAAAAGTTGAGCGCTATTTGAGCGCTATTAATTAAATATGAATAAAATGAACTTCAGTCTAATTTTCTAAGAGGTAATTAGTTCACTTTGTAAATTTCAATCAGTAGTAGATGACCTTTTTGTATTATGCTCATAAATTGTTTGAAAATCAATTCAAATAAGTAGATGTCAATTAAAGTAGAGTACAGTTGGAAAAATTCCAATTCACAAAACTAAGTTAAAAGTTACCGTCAAAAACAATTGAATAAGTTGAGTGCAGTTAATAGACAGTTATTGTTACAAGTTAAGAGTGCACTATAAAACGTTAAAAACTCCATTTGTGCGCAAGAGCGAATGCAATACCGTTACCGATAGACGCATTCCTAGTATTATTGTTTTCGAAAAGGTCTACGCGCGATTTCAGTTTCTTTATTGAAAGAATGTCTGTAAAATGCAATGTTATGTAGTTTTCATTAAATTATTAAGTCAGGGCCGCGGTGCACTAAACCTATTAGTTATTTAGCGATGCAAAAGTAGCAGCAGTTGAGTATGATTGTTTCAGTAGCAGATAATTTGTTCTACTAGTAGTTGCTTACAACGTGGGGTGGTGATAATAAACATTTGACAGCGTTAAATTATGTAAATTTGTAAAAATAGTAAACATTTGACAGCGTTAAATTATGTAAATTTGTAAAAATCTTTTACTTGATATTTGCACTTTCAGACGACATAAGGTTGATGGCTTTCTTATACAATATAGCTAAAGTAGCAAATATATGAGTTTGAGATGTCCTTATTAAATGCTTTTTGTCATTCTATGCAGCGTAGCTCGCATACATCCGGACGCTTCGCAAAGAATATAAGTTATTTACGCACATTTACATATGTGTCTCTAATTGACCGGGAACAGTATGGTACATGTATATAGGTTTGGCTAAACTATTACAGTGAACTTGTTATGATAATAATTGTGTGATAGGAGTTGATCACGTAGCAACCTTTGCTGCTTCAGTATTTGTAACGTATGTGTGGGGGTCCTAGCTCCTACTCGTAGTGTTCTCCTCCACGTTCCTTTGGGGGTCCTAGCTCCTACTCGTAGGGTTCTCCTCCACGTTCCTTAGGCGAATTGAAACAACTTGTGGACTGTATTACTAGGTTTATTCTTCTTGTTTATTTATTACTTGCTGACTTGACTACTTGACTACTTGACTACACTTTTTCACTCAAATTGGCGCTACTTATATTAAAATACTTTGTCCCGCCACCGTAGGGGGTAGGGCGAGCAAGTTTTAACACATTTACATTAACAATATCTAATGATTAAGACGTGCGAAAGTAAGACTGGGGTACAAATTAAACCCTTTCTAAAGGGCTACAAAGAGGGCTAATCGATCTTGATCTTCAGCTCCCGGCTCCGTCCGTCACAGTCTCCCCCGGCGTAGATCCTCGCAGCCTTTATTCATCGGTAGGACAATGAGCCTTCTTACTGGTCGTCTGAAGATCCCTCCTTTAGTTCGCACCTCCACGCTTCGCACCACACCGTCAGGACCCGGATATACGCGCTCGACCTGACCTCGGGGCCAAACATTTCGCGGTAGCGTTCCGTCTGCTATTATCGTGATATCACCTGGTTTGACATTCGTTTGGTTTCGCCTGGCGTCACCTCGCGGTGCTAAGGTCGGTAAATACTCTCTGATCCATCGCTCCCAGAACATATTAGCAAGTGCCTGAGCGGCGCGCCATGTTCGCCTGTCGTTTTTGTTGCATTCTCCCACGTAGGGCAGCCCCACCGAAGTTCCTAGCAAGAAGTGATTGGGCGTTAGGGCCTCTTGGTCTTCTGCTTCTACTGGTACATGAGTTAGTGGCCTCGAATTGACGGTGTGCTCAATCTCGGTCATTAGAGTGGCAAGTATTTCTTCTTTAGGCGCTCGTTCGTTGAGCGTCACTGCGAGAGCTCTTTTAACGGATTTGATCATCCTTTCCCAGGCTCCCCCTTGATTCGGTGCACCAGGATCGATGTCCCTCCACTCGATTCGCTTCGTGAGAGCGTAATCCTTGAGGGCGGGGAGCCATTCCGCGAAAGCTCTGTTCAGTTCCGCGTCAGTTCCGTGGAAGTTCGTTCCGTTGTCGGACGCTATCAGGCAGGGCATTCCTCGACGTGCAGCCATTCGTCTTATTGCTATGATAGCTGAATCCACGTCTAGACTAGCTATTAGCTCCACGTGTATTGCTCTAGTTGATAGGCAAGTGAATAACATTCCCCATCTTTTCTCACGTCGTCTGCCAATCGTCACCCACATAGGGCCGAAACAGTCGACTCCGCAGCGTGAGAACGGTCTTGTGTGTTTACTAAGTCGTATCTGAGGCAGGTCACCTTTTACTGGCTTCTCTGGGTTGGCTCTCTTAATTTTACACCATACACACTCACGTAGCGCCGCTCGTACGTTTGGTCGCAGGCGTAAAATCCAATAACGCTGACGGAGGTTGTTCACTATGTGTTCTCTCCCCATATGTCCGCTGCTCAAATGCTCTTGTCGGATTATTAGGCGCGTGATCGGGTGATTCCCATCTAAGATGGTGGAGGTTGTTTCATCTCGTCCGGAACCGTCGCAGCGTTAATTCTTCCGTTCAAACGGATTATCTTATCGTCTTTGTACACGGGATCAAGTCTATAGAGACGACTTGTGCGATCGACGGTCTGTCCTTTTGATAATCGCGTTAGTTCCTCGGCGAAAGTGTCGCTTTGCGAATCTCGGATCAGCAGGCGTTCGGCTTCTCGTATATGCTTCAAGCCAATTATTCGAAGAAACATCTCGCGTATATCGGCAGTGACCGCAACCGGCTTCATTCTGAAGCGAAACAATATGTCATGGAGCGACTGAAGTAAGTCCGGTCCATCTAAAAGCGCGTCATTAAGACAAGTTCCATTTGAACGCGCGGCTGCATCAAATACCATTCGAACTTTATCTGGTTTGTTGGGATTCGTGACAGGAAAGTGCGGTAGGTACCATAACCGTTCTGTTTGCGGGTGGTCCTCGTTACTCTTGACCGCATACCCTTTCTCAAATAAATTTGTCACCTGTCCTGTGTAGGCGCTCTTGAACTCTGGCGATTTATCCATCTTGCGTTCTATGCCCTGCAACCTGCGTACGGCCATATCGTAGCTCGGTGGCATTTCTGAATGGTCGATCGCCCACGGTAATCCCACCTCAAAACAATCTTTCTTTCGTTTGACTGTTCGTTCAAATATTTCTTTAGCGCGCTCCTCATTAGGGTTAGGTTTCCTCTTGGCTGAGACTCCGAGAGCGTCTATTTCGAAATGCGCCTTTACGAGTTCGTTCAACTCGTCATCCCTGTCTGGAATGCCTTGAGGAGTACGCACGTGACATATAACTTCAGCGTCTCTTTCAATCGTTCTTAGAGGGGCGCTTCCATGGATTATCCAACCCAACTCCGTAAGCGAGGCAGCTGGTTGGTTTCGTTTAGCTGTTAGCAGCTTCCGTGTTACTATAAGATGCCAGTTGTCGGCGCCGATAAGTACTCGTGGTTTTACGTTCAAGTAACAGACGGCCTTCGGGTTAAGTTCCCGTAAGTGGGGTAGTTGGAGAAGCTCTATTCCAACCGAATGACTTCCCAGAGTCAGGTTCTTCACCGTCCTGGCTTTTATCTGATGAAAGTTCTCCTGGCTCTGTCCTCGCACTCCGAATGTTACGATCTGGCTTTCGGGTTCACGTTGACTTGATGTGGCTCCCACGATATTCAACGCTCTCACTGGTCCTCTCATTTCTAACAGCGAGGCGATCTCCTCGTCGACCAGTGTTATCGTTGACCCCTCGTCAAGTAATGCGTGAGTATTCAGTTCTTTGCCGTTTTGACCTCGGACAGTTATTGGACAGACCTTTAACAATATTTGCAATTCTTCCTCAGGTGCCCTCGCTGCTGCTGTAAGGGCAGACTCTTCGATATTGTGTGAGGGCGTTTCCCTTCGGTTCTCTGGCGAGTGCAGCAACGCATGATGCGATTGAGTGCATTCATCAATCCCACATCTCTTGCTCTTGCATCGGAAACGTCTGTGTTTACTATTAAGACAACGAAAACAGACTCGTGCCTTTCGCGCCCATGACCATCGTTCGGTTACGGTCAGGGCCGCTAGCTTCCGGCACAGTGGCGTTCGGTGCTCACCGCCGCAGCAGAGACATTTATCTTCCTTAGTCTTTGCGTTGTCCTTTTCTTCAGTTGTAGCAAGAACGGTTCTGCGGTTTCGTTCATTCGCAGGGTTCCGCTCTTCAGTGCGTTTTGCACTTCCCTCGTTCGGCCGCAAACTATGTCCGCGAGCGGCCGAGTATGCATGACGTACGGCGCGATCTGCCTCCCTCATGAGGAATTTAGATAGAGTTACGATTTCCGCTTCCCTTCGATCTCCGAATTCCTCGGCATAGTCGCACCATCTTGCCTTCATATGTGGAGTCAGTTTTTCTGTAACTTGACGCGCTAGCATGGGATTCTGTAGATATCCTCGTTCGTCTAGGCTTGTGATTACTGCCACTATATTTTGAAGCTTGATTGCGAAACCATTCAACTCTGTTACGGTTGTTCCTAAACGTGGCATTCTTCTAATATCCTCAATAGCATCGTCTATTATCATCTCTGGACGTCCGTAAACTTGTTCAAGAGTGTTCATGATTACAGATGGATCAGTCGCTGTGAACAACAGTGCTGACACCGTAGCTCGTGCCTCGCCTCGCAGGCACGTTCTCAGTCTAGCTAGATTCTCCGCCGGTGACAGTTTGAAAAGCTTCGTAGAGTCTCGCATAGCTGCTCTGAACGGTAGCCATTCTTTGGCTCCACCGTTGAAGATGGGTAGTTCGTGCATCTGTCTCGTAGGTGGTCTGTTTGATGCCATTCTTTCTAACGCTATTGTCAGTCTATCGAATGCGTTTTCATCTCTATGTTGTTCTGGCAAAAGGGATCTCTGTCGTCTTGATTCAAATGTAATTTGGTTTGCTGTGGGTTTTCGTGGAGCAGTTCGTTCCTCTGAAACAGAGCGGATCCTAATACCTTCATCCGTTTCTATTGGATCGTATCCTCTCTGCTCCCCCCGTAGGCGATGCTTCTTGAGCCACTCACTAACGTGTCTCTCTGCAGTACCGTTTTCTTCTCTAGTAACGCTAACTGCATCGGTTTCTTCACGTATTCCGGCGACTTCTGCGGCTAATCTCTTTTTGATAAGATTTTCTTGAATTCGAAGTTCTTTTCGGCGTATTTCCGCGAGCCGTTCTTCTGCTTCAAGTTCCGCTTTACGGATACGCAGCGCAATGCTAACGTTCGATTGCTGCGAGAGCACTGATTGGGTGCGACTATTTGGTAGTCTTTGAGGTTCGATAGTGCTTAGCTCGGCTATGTCCCGCGCAGTATTGGCACGAGCGTTGCCATTTACGGCGCGGTTGGTAGTCACGTCAGCAGTAGTATCACCAGCGATTCGTGCTTCAGGCGCGGATGGCCCGGGTCCTGCCCCTGTTTCGGGGTTCGATACGGGTGGTGCGTCGGGGTGCGTACTGTCTGATGGTGACGCGGGGTAATCCTGGTATACCCTCAGCGCGGCAGTCCTTGTCCTCGTAGCTGGCGGGCTTCTTGTGGTCATCTTCTTCGGCACTTGAACGCCCCTAGCGGTCCCTATCGGTCCCTATCGGTCCCTATCAGTCCGTCAGGAGGTGCCGCCAAAAGGCTGACGTTTGCTCCTTCGGGGATGGATACGTTGGGATGGGTAGGGGGGTTCCACCCAGCAGAGGGGAACACGCAATCACGGGATGCTCGGGAATCGGCTGGAATGTCCGACCCCTTAGGCGTGTGCCTACAGTCCGGCGCCCGTGTTGCGTGTCCCTTACCGGCGAGGAGTGCACTTCAGCCCGCGCCGTCCTTGCGCTCTTGTTGGACTGGTGGTGCCGCACAAACACCACACCACCCGAAGGCGTTTACCCGTTGGCCACTTCGTAATAACACCGCAAGGTATCCGTGAGCCAGCGGGCCGCGATAACGCGTGTCTTCGGTCGTAGCACCGTTCGGTGATCTTCAGGCACCCCGTGCCCCTGGCGCTGGTCTTGACAACGATGCACGCTGCCCCGTTCGGGGTTTTTCGAGCACCCAGTGCTACCGTCGTACGATGCACGGCGCCCCGTTCGGGGTTCTTCAGGCACCCCGTGCCCCTGGCGCTGGTCTTGACAACGATGCACGCTGCCCCGTTCGGGGTTCTTCGAGCGCCCAGTGCGCCCCGACGAATGATGCACGTTGAAATGAAATGAAATGAAATGAAATATTATTTATTTGCTTAAATATAGGTTAACAGTAGGTCTTAAAATAAGTAAGTATCACTATATTTGACTTAATAGTCGTGCAAATATTTGATATTAACTTAGACATTTAGTTATAGCAATTTTCAGTACTCTTATATTTAATTAAAATATTATAGTCAAATTATTATTATGTATACAATATGTCAAAATTTAAATTGAAAATATTCATCAATCGTATAAAAACAATTTTGACAGAGCCAATTATATATTTTACGATTAAATTCGTTATTTGTCAAATTTCTCATGTCATATGGAAGTTTATTATATAGTCGTATGGCCATTGCGTAGCAGTTCCTTTTACATAATTCTAGTCTCAATTGGGGCACTTTAAGTGGTTTTTGTACAATCTTCCTTTTATTTTGAGAATTTTCATCCTTTTCAAATAGAGGCATGTTGTTTCTTACAAATTTCAACATCTCAAAAATATAAAGTGATGGAAATGTTAACAGCTTATTCGTTATAAATAAAGGTCTACATGAATCTCTCCGCTTAATACCAAATATAGCCCGAATACACTTCTTTTGGGCTACGAAAGTTCTATGAGCATCCGTTGAGTTACCCCAGATTATGACTCCATATCTTAAAATAGAGCAAACATGACTGTGGTAAACTGTCAATGCCGTTTTAATATTCGAAAGATCCTTTATTCGCCTGAGAGCAAATATAAATTTATTTATTTTCTTACATACAATGTCAATTTGTTTCTTCCAATTTAGATGTCTGTCGATAGTTATTCCTAGAAATTTTATGTCATATACTTCCTCAATATTATTGTTATTGTAATTTATGTCAATTTTATTCCTAATCTTATTTTTATATGTCACTGGTCTCATGAATTTGGTTTTAGTTGTGTTTATTTTTAAATTATTTCGATTAAGCCAGTAAACTATGTCATTTAAGGATTTGTTTACCATACCCACAGCATTGTCAATAGATTCTTCTTTAGTTAAAATTGTCGTATCATCCGCAAACATGATGGTGTATTGGTCCGTGGCTTTTGGCAAGTCATTAATGTAAATAACAAATAATATAGGACCAAGAACACTACCCTGTGGCACACCGTAATTAATTAATGAGTAATTTGATCTGAACGTATCTTGTGTATTTGTTTCAGATGTCATTTTTGATATTTCAGTGCACTGTTTGCGTCCCTTCAGATAGGTTTCAAACCAAGAGTATGCAGGACCCCTTACGCCATAGCACTCTAGTTTATGTAGCAGACGGTCATGGCAGACAGTGTCGAAAGCTTTACTCATATCAAGAAAGACGGCGACTGGAATTTCTTTCCGATTTAAGGAGTCTAACATTTCTTTAACTAATTTAAAACAAGCTAAAGTTGTTGATTTCTTACACATAAATCCATTTTGTTCGTCGCATATAACATTGTGTTTTTCTAAGAACGTTATAACTTTTCGACTCATTACCTTTTCAAATATTTTAGACATTATTGGCACTAGTGTTATGGGTCGATAGTTTCCAGTATCTGACCTAAATCCCTTTTTAAAGAGAGGTTTGACTACAGACTTTTTGAGACTATTAGGGAATACACCATTTTCCAGAGAAAGATTAATTATATGTGTAAGGGATTCAAGGATTGGACCAATATTTTGTTTGAAAAGTTTTGTTGTTAGTTCATCATAGCCAGCAGCGTTAGTGTTGCGTAGACTCATTGTTATTTTAAGAATGTCTAGACTAGTAACTGGTTCAAGATAAATAGAGTTTACTACTCTTCTGTTATCTATAGTGGGCTTATAAGTAACTACCTTATTATCAATGTCTACAATGTTTATAAAATGCTTATTAAAACATTCTGCAATGTCATCACCATTCGTCAAAACCTTGTCTCCATCAATAATTTCCTTTATTTCATTATTGGCACATTTATTTCTCAATTTATCATTGATTATTTTCCATGTTGCTTTGCATTTGTTTTCTGCTCCTGATATATATCTTCTATTTCTATCTTTTTGTAAATTAAGTGCACATCTTTTAAGTACTTTACTATAGTTCCTATAAATATTCTTATCATTTTCTTGTTTAGATTTATAAAAAGTACATTGTAATAATCTTTTTTTGGAAAATGAGCGTTTTAGACGTTGCGCCGGTTGGCGGCTCCTTTCCTCGGGTACTCCCGCTACCTCGGCTTTATGCGAACCGGGGAAGTCGGGGTCACGTGACCGCCCTTGTGGTTGGGGTCGGTCACGATAGTCAACCCGGTACCGCTCTTCTTGTCGACGATGGCTTCTCAGATCCGGCTTCGGAGGACCAAAACTTGTGGGGGTCCTAGCTCCTACTCGTAGTGTTCTCCTCCACGTTCCTTTGGGGGTCCTAGCTCCTACTCGTAGGGTTCTCCTCCACGTTCCTTAGGCGAATTGAAACGACTTGTGGACTGTATTACTAGGTTTATTCTTCTTGTTTATTTATTACTTGCTGACTTGACTACTTGACTACTTGACTACACTTTTTCACTCAAATTGGCGCTACTTATATTAAAATACTTTGTCCCGCCACCGTAGGGGGTAGGGCGAGCAAGTTTTAACACATTTACATTAACAATATCTAATGATTAAGACGTGCGAAAGTAAGACTGGGGTACAAATTAAACCCTTTCTAAAGGGCTACAAAGAGGGCTAATCGATCTTGATCTTCAGCTCCCGGCTCCGTCCGTCACAGTATGTGATCATAATTATGAGCACCTGCAATGGAGGCGTTATTAATTGAAGAGCGTTAGAATTTATATATTATGTTATATTATAAATTATATTGTTATGTATATTATATTTATCATTAAAATTATTCCAGGCAGACGTGGCGAGCCCTTACTCAGAAATTATGTATAGAGAAGAGTACGCACACATGTTTGCATAAGAGTCATAAAACTTACAAGCTTCATTAACTATATTCTCAATTTGAGCACAAAGTGTAGTTTTGAATCAACTGATATGCCTAGATCTTAATAGGAACCATTTCCAACGAGGAACTACATGAAGAGTAGGTAAAGGCTTTACCTATCTACTGTGTTAGTTAGTTAAATAATGAACTTGCGTTAGGTAAGCCTAAATGTAATTTAGTCTTAGCAGTTTGTAGTGAGGTGTTAGTCTTCCTATAGTTAATTTTAAGATAATCACCGTACAGTTAGAATTAGGTACGCTAACAACATAGTTAAAAGACATTGATAAAAATAGTAAGCTAGCTTTTATAATCTTAGAGGTGGTGCCATTTATGGCAATAAGTCTAGTTCTGTTCCAGACATTAGGAGGAATACCACCATAAGTAAGTGTCCTATTGGTACTTCGGGGTCTAGTTTTTCGAATGACTACAATTTATTAGACTAAATAACAATTACTTAATTGTGGCAAAGTTGCAGTTGAATACAATTAATGCGGATAATTTATAAATTGTCATAGTTAACTTCATTTAATATTTATTGATTACAATTATTTACAGTTGAAAACAACTACTTATAGTTTGCTACAATACGTTGGTAATCTACAATTGGTCGGGTATAGTTTTATGTAAAGTAATCTGCTTACAGTGGAGTATAATAATTGAGAGTTTACTATTAAAGTATGCACCTAACACTTGATCACAAATAGTTACAGTCGAGTTAAATTTGCCCATTAGTAAAAAGTGAGATTAATCTGAAACAGTTAATTACAATAAGTATACACAGTATAGTAAAATATTATTTAAAGCAATCAGCTACAACAAATTAAATACTTAAGTTACACTATGCAATACCTTATGGTTTAAGAAACTTTATTCTCATAAGAATTACAAAAAGTTCATTAATACGAGTAGGTATCTAATAATATGTAATATCTACTAAGATTTTGTTATAAGTCTAAAGAATATTACAATATTGCATTACTTTTTATAACGTGCAGATGGTTTCCCTAATAATATTCACAGTTCTGCACTCGGGTGAGATAAACAGCTTTACTATCTTATTTCTACAAATGTATACGGACCATCGTGAATTATTATACTAAATACTGAAAAAGGTTGCAAACTAAATTAAATTGAAGTATTGTAGTCTTAATTGATCTGAGAGTTAATCAGTAAATATTAGTCCGAAACAATACTTTTAAAAAAACTGTACCAATTTTAATAAAACCGAATGTCGTAATAATAGAATAATCCAGATTTAAGTTTTGCAATGCCTGATTTACAATAGATTTTTTTGATCAGGTTATGAAAATTTGATTTCTAAGTTATAAGTTGGTAAATTCACACAGCCAGAGCGTTAATAGTCAGTATTCCGCTTGAATTAATTTCAATTCCTAAAATGGAACGGCTTTTTATTTCATTGTTGTGCATTGTTCATAAACTAGTGATAAAATGCATTTTAAGGTTCATTTTAAATTGAAATTCTGATATTTTGGTTTCTGATCGCTGGAAGGTATTTACTATTAGAAATGTAAGTAAATTTTGATCGCACGCCAGGAGGATCGTACGATGTCGTATGGCCGAATGTCGTGATTTTTGGTACGTCAATAATTATAGCCACCTGTCATCTGTTTTGAAATTGTCAAGTATTACTTCAGTTGACAATTATTACTTCAGTTAGTTTTGTAACACTGATTACGCCTGGCAACACCATTTTTGTAAAACACGATTGGACGAGACACGCTAGCCAATAAGGGGCACGTCCAATCGCGTGGTAGTTGCGATATTTGCCGCCAACGAGCTATGATGGAAAATCACCAGCTGTAAAGCAGCCACTTCGGTCCCGAGCGTTAAACTGGCAAGTTGTCTCAAGCTATAGTAGTACTGCTAAAATTAAATTAATATCAAGTGCATAGTGATCCACGATACACATAAATAAATGTCATTACATTACTAAAATTAAGTAGTAGTTAAAAAACAAACATCCACTGCAAGGATTCGATGACGGTCATTACGATGTGCAGAGACAGAATCTCGGTTACACTAACCACTACACCATAGTTACATGTGATACAGGCTCGAAATTTCAGTATCGTTACTCCTGATAAAAGAAATGTAGGTGTTGAAAAAAACATTTGTTTTTTATTTAAACATTTAAACAAACTTTATAAAAAAACAAAAATAAAAAATAATGTAAATTAAAATGAATATATAAATCTTCACGGGTTTGAACCTACATGCTACTGAATGATAACTATGACATATTCTGTGAGGGGGTTACCAATTAATGCTTCTGTCTGTACATATTATGTACGTACTCGATGGATGGTACACACATCTGGGTATTCAAAGTTGCATATCAACTTTACAATTTTCTTACAATATTTTATTTTCCAGGAAAGAAGAAGAAAAACGAGCTCTGGAAGCTGAAAAAAATAAGGCGCCGGAACCTGTGACGAGAAGGCAGCAATTGGTCATCATCATCATCATCATCATCATCATCATCATCATCATCAGCCTATGTTAGTCCACTGTTGGACATAGGCCTCCCCTAATGAGCGCCATAGCGCCCTGTCTTCGGCTTGTCGCATCCAGCATCTGCCAGCAGTCTTTCGCAGATCGTCATCCCACCTGGTCGGAGGGCGTCCTACACTACGTTTACCGAGTCGCGGTCTCCACTCAAGAACACGTTTACCCCAGCGGTTATCGGTTCTTCGCGAAATATGGCCGGCCCACTGCCACTTCAGTTGGCTAATTCTCTGAGCTATGTCGATGACTTTAGTTCTCTGTCGGATGTATTCGTTACGAATCCTATCCTTCAGAGAAACTCCGAGCATAGCTCTTTCCATAGCGCGCTGAGCGACTTTGAACTGGTGGACCAACCCTATCGTGAGTGTCCACGTCTCAGCTCCGTAGGTCATGACTGGTAGGACGCACTGATTAAAAACTTTCGTTTTCAAACATTGCGGTATGGATGACGAGAAGACTCGACGTAGTTTTCCGAACGCTGCCCAGCCTAGCTGGATCCTCCTCTTGGCTTCCTTCTCGAAATTGTTTTTACCCAACTGCAAAATCTGCCCGAGGTAAGTGTACTCAGAAACAATTTCGAGAAGGTGGCCATGTACGATCACCGGTCTTGGATCAATGTGGGCATTGATCATGACTTTGGTTTTATCCAAATTCATGCCAAGACCGATACATCGGGAGGCTGAAGCTAGACTGTCCAGCATCCGGTTCAGCTCCTCTAGCGACTCCGCCATTAAGACTATGTCATCAGCGAATCGCAGGTGTGAGATGTAGTCGCCGTTTATGTTGATGCCCTTGTCTTTCCAGTCCAGCGTCTTAAACATATCTTCCAACGCGCTCGTGAACAGTTTCGGGGATATGACATCCCCCTGCCTCACTCCTCTGCGCAGTTGGATCGGTTTAGTCTGCTGGTCCTGTACTCGGACACTCATCGTAGCGGCTTCGTAGAGACATCTCAGCACCTCGATATAACGATAGTCTACTTGGCATCGCTGTAAGGATTGTAGAACAGCCCAGGTTTCAACGGAGTCAAAGGCCTTCTCATAGTCCACAAAAGCCAGACACAGGGGCTGATTATACTCTTCGGACTTCTGTATAATCTGCCTCACTGTGTGAATGTGGTCTATGGTACCATATCCTTCGCGAAACCCAGCCTGCTCCGGTGGCTGAAACTCGTCGAGTCTCCTGGCGAGACGGTTCGATATAACTCGTGAGAAAAGCTTATAGACGTGACTTAGGAGCGAGATGGGTCTATAATTTTTAAGAAGGGTTTTATCTCCCTTCTTAAAAAAGAGCACCACCAAACTCCCACTCCACGCCTTTGGAGTTCTCCCACTGTGAAGGACGGCGTTGAAGAGGCTCTGTAACTCCTGTATAACAGGGTATCCTCCAGCTTTCAAAAGCTCTGATGTTATTCCGTCCTCACCGGGGGCTTTTCCATTTTTAAGCTGCCTCAGAGCTAACACGATCTCGTCTTGACTGATGTCTGGCAGTTCGTCGGTATAGTGGCGTATCAAGGTGGCTCTAGAATCGTGGTCGTCTCGTTGGGAACGGGGAGCATGTGCAGCGTATAAACGGCCATAAAAGTCCTCTATCTCGGCCGATATCTCCGGCTTCGACAAAACGGTCCTTCCGTCGTGCGTTGAAAGCTTCGTCAGGTGGCTCCTTCCAAGCTGCTGAGTGAATACTTTGGACCCTCGGTTTCGCTCTATTGCCTCTTCAATGAGGCGTGTATTAGAGCTCCGAAGGTCGCGTCGTACCATCTTCGCAATTCGCTTGTTCAGGTCTGACCTCTCTGACGAAGTCGCTTGGGTGGTTTCCCGTCTTTTTGTCATCAGCCCAAGAGTCTCATCCGAGAGTTTGGACTTCTTACCAGTACGCTGCTTTTTGCAAAACTTGATGCCCTCGTCCCTCAGCGTTTCTACCAGATTGTGTAGGGTCTCGTCAGCGTCATCAGTGGGTTCCAAGGCAGCGAATCTATCCCCGAGAAGCTGCTGAAACTTCTCGGTGCCCGCCATGATTTGGATTGGGTTCGGTCGGAGCGTGGACTTCATCAGACGGTTTCTTTCAAGCTTCAAATTTATATTCAGAGAGCCTCGAAGGAGTCGGTGATCAGATCCGGTATTGAACCTGTTGATCACTGAGACATCTCTGAATATATGCTTGCTATCCGTCATGATGAAGTCGATCTCATTTTTAGTCACAGAATCGGGACTCCGCCATGTCCACTTCCTTTGGGGCTGTTTCTTAAAGAAAGAGTTCATTAAGAACAGCCCCTCTTTCTCAAGGAAGTTGACGAGCATTTGTCCCCTGTGATTTCGAACACCAAAACCATGCGGGCCTATTCGGGATTCGTTGCCAGTCTGGGTTCCCACCTTGCCGTTAAAGTCCCCCATAACAACGTTGAAGTGAGCCTTGGTGGTGTGATGTAAGGCTTTGGATATGTCTTCGTACATATCCTCCACTTCATCATCCGAGTGTGTCGAGGTCGGTGCGTAAACCTGAATGACCTTCAAGCTGTAGCGCTTAGACAGCCGAAGGATCAGGTACGCTACCCTGGTCGACACACTGGAGATTTCTTCGACGTTGTTAGAGAGGGCCTTATTGACGAGGAAACCTACGCCACCCTGGGATGTTTTATCACCCTCACGAAAGTAGAGAAGATGGCCCGAGTCTAGGGTTACGGTGTCCTCCCCCTCTCTACGGACTTCACATAACCCTAGAACATGCCATTTAATGTTCTCTAACTCCACTTCCAACTGCGCTAGATGGTGATCAAGCCTCAGAGTGCGTCCGTTAAACGTTGCCAGGGTCAGTGTGTGTGGGGTGTGGTAGCCTAATGTAGCCCGGTGATTCCTAGCACCCCCTGCCCCGCCGTTACCGTGGCCGCTACCATGGCCAGGAATAGCGAGGCGGCCGGGAACTGGGGGCCATTTTGTGGCGGTTCTTGTCATTTGGGGGTATTGCCCATAATCCCCACGCTGGGCATGCGGGTTGGGGATCGCAGTTTAGTGGAGTAGTTCTGCAGAGGGCGCTGCTGCCCGCCCCCCGGTGTGTTTCCCTTAGTCGCCTCTTACGACACCCACGGGATGAGTTGGGGTGGTGAAATTCTTTATTATGCCGTCACCACACGGCACATGCACAGCAATTGGTAATCTCATTTAATTTATGTATGGTATGTTACTTCCACGAAGACTGTCTTATTATAATATTTGACTTTCTCCATGGAAGTAACGTACCATAACATAACAAGGATTGGATATGTTTCACTAATATTGAAGGAAGTCAAACATGGCAACTAAATTCGTATTATAAATATTTGGTAAGCCGAAAAAGATGACAACATTATATATTTTGCTCGGTTGTAAAATATAAAACCAAGCAATACCTGATCGGCTACTTAATTATTTTATTCATTAAATAAATAGCTGTAAAATTATTGTTACAGTCCGAATTGTTTGTTATTCGAACAGTAAAAGTTAGTATTGTTTTAAATCTGGACGCATTAGTTCAATTAGATGTCAGATACTCCACTTGAACATTCCAAGACGCATAATAATGTCAGTTCCACCTCTGCACTGCGCCGTCAGGCGAAGCTGAGCGGTGACAGGGTTAAACTAATTGTGACAAAAAAATTGTAAATAAAATCACTGTTTAGCTTTCATTCTAGTCACTATTATAAAATATGAATCAATGTTTATGTAAAATAAATAGGGCCAGACCCGTAGGTATATAAAGTGATATATTATATGACATGTAACATACATAATTATTAATTTTGCTTTCAAGCGCTCCTTGTGCAAATATAATTCGGTTTGTAAAGACACTCCTAATACAGCATGATTGATGTTACAGCTTTCCTATCTGCCTCTTCTTTGTCGCAAAGTACAGCATATATTTAAAAATTTCCAAGTTTTGAATGGACTAAATACTGACTTCAAATTCCCTTATAATAACAAGGTTTTTTTTTCAATTTAGCTTTACATATTGTAATCCCATCTATACAATATAGCAAAGTAATAATCCAAAACGGTCCACACCGGACTGAGTAGCCGTACGAAAAAAGAATAAGAATAAAATAATTTATTTGCACTAACAGGCTTACAAATACAAAAACATACATAGAACCTTTTGAAGTCGGTTAAAACCTATTGTTTGCGGCGCTTCACTCAGTAACTAGTACTAGACGTAACATAGATGATTTTTGTTACAATGTGTCACTATCAGGCGACAGGTACCAGATTAATAATTGTATTCCAATAGGAGCAAGGCCAGCGTCAGTGTCAATCGCTGGAGCAGCCGCCCAAGAAGGCTCCCTGGTCGCAACCCGCACCGGCCGGCCGCGACGGGCTGGCGCTCGCGGACATCCAGCGCCTTGAGAGGGAAAAGAAACTGGAACAGATTAAGGAACAGCAACAGATGATGCAAGCTATCACGCAGCAACAAGCCGCGGCCGCGCAAAGGGAGCAGGTATGTACATCGTTACCCTAGGGGTGGAAGTAACTTATTTAGTCCCGAGCCGTATGACGCCTGAGCAAAATGAGGGCGGCAGTTGTTCGAGGAACTAAATAACTTACTTTTACCTGAGTTAAACACTAATGGCTTTTAATTACAAATACAAGGAAGTGAAAGGTTTTCGACAACTGCTTTAGTGTCTTCTCTTATTAAATCAAACGTTAAATCCATATCTGAATCTGATGAACTCATTGTAATACAAACAAAACTGTACAACACGAGAAAACCAATGAAATTATTCAGCCATTATCATGGTTAAATTTAATAGAAATGTGATAGGTGTCAGTTGAAAGTGATTCTCCCTAGGGTTGCAAAGTATCACTGCGCCATAGCGCACTGTATTACAAATTTTTATTAGGATAAAATTATGGCACCTATATGTGGTAAGCTATATACTCTGTCCTCGCATCTACTTTCCCATTCATTGATAAAATAATCATTCTAACACATTAGTATGTGTGTAATATGGTCTGGTCTAAAGGGGCACTAATTTTGTACGCTGACGATGGTGGTTCAATTGGCAACATAATAAATGAAGCTCAGGCAGATCTCAACCTTACAAGCGGATGGTTTCAGAAGAATCTACTTACAGTGAATGCTTCTAAGACATCCTACATGATATTTAGGGCTAAAAATAAAATCATAGATAATAATAACACACCACTAACATAAAGTCAAACTTGGAATACCATATTTAGGTTTGGGGAACTGCCGCCAAAACCAATCTAAATGATCTTCAAATAGCACAAAACAAAATTGTAAAGCTGCTCGTTAACTTTGATTTTTTGACAAGAACGCAGACACTCTACAAGGAAACGAAACTGATGGTGATGAGCCTCAGGCAAATATATACATATAACACCTGCTGTCTTATACAAAAGATCGTACAAAAAGATATACACACGGACCTATCATTTAAAATAAAAGGCGAAACGCAGAAATATAATATGAGATCTTCAAAAAACTTTCACTACCTCATCCTAGAACCAACTATCGAAAGAAAAACATTACATCTGAAGGAGCAAAACTACATATATTATATTGCCAAAAAATATTAAATAATCCTCTACCTTAACTGTTTTCAAGAAAAAACTCAAGAAATATGTATTAGAGAATATTCCTGTAGAATAACCGAAGATTATAAGAACTGCACTGTAAAAATCAACCATAAATTACTTATAAAAGTACATTAGATATTAAGTGAATGTATAATCATGTTCTTTGAGAAATAAATATCTTTAACCACATAATGTAATACAAAATGATTTGACATCCAACTTCTTGATAAACAAAACCGATTGTCATAAAGAATCTAATCGGTAAAGCACAAGGGTATGAATTGATTGGCACTTGAGCGGTCAAAAAGAAAGTAAATGCATGGATGGAGTAAAACTGCATACTTACTGAATATTTGTTTATTCAATAGTATAAGCATTATATAAACAAATAAATTAATATTTAGTATATAAAATAAATTTACTTTTTTAATAAATATAGCTTTTTTAAGCAAATTATTTTGACAATCTCCCACATTTGTTTGTTGAGAATTAAGAAGTCTGCACTAATAACCATTCAATAAATAACATGTGTTCTAAAACTATTCATATAATTTCAGTTTTGTTGTGTTACAGCAAGAAACTCAAGTAGGCTGGGCCAAGAAGAAGCAAGCAACCTCTCATCCGGGGCAAACTTTGTCTGAAATTCAGGTAATCTCTCCGCTTACATAGAAATATATTATCTTGAGATTGTAATCTTGATTGCACTCATCGGTACTCATCGGACTCATTATAGTAAAACTAAACCTAAAACAGAAACTCAGCTGGGCCATGCCCGCTACCTCTCCTTCGACAAATGTCTGAGGTGGAGGCACTCCGTTGTTATCTATTTTTATGAATTTTGTGACTTCTTAGTCACAAAATCTTTTTATTTTATATACTAAATATTAGATGGACTTACAGGACTCTTGTCCTGTAAGATCTAAAGGAAATAAAGCACTTTGATTTTGATTTTAATAGGGAAATAATACAAATTTGCCATGTATTATGTAGAAAAACACCAACCTTCCACCAATGTTGATTGATTTTGTCATAAATTCTTTGAATTGTTGTCGACAGGCGGAGGCTCGCAAGCAAGCCGCGGCGATGGTTGTTGCCGCCGCTGCCGCTGCTGCTCGCGAGGAGAAACAACCCTCGCCGCCGCCCGTCAACCTCACGCCTTGGGGCACCGCTAATGGAGGCAACTTGTGCCTACTTTGTAATCTGGGGGTATTGGTTGAAAGCCTTCACTTTGGCGTGACAAATGTTGGTATTTTGGACGAATTTTGAAGTGTCTTCTGTCACATCTAATGACATTCCTAGCGTCTGCGCGTAGTCCTATACTCGGTGGTTGCCACTCGATAAGAATACTGAGATTAGTGACGTTTAGTCGTCGTTTATGTACTTAAAATGTATGGATAAGCAAGACTAATTTTACAGTTTATGAACGTTCCAAAATATTAGAATAATGCAGGAAAAATAAATAATTCTAAATTTATTTTTTCTCCAATCGGTCTTGCGAATTGGGAACGTAAGTTATTTATATCATTATTTGGTTTAGTAGTTTTTAGGGTTTTCACATCACAATCACAAATTACATTTCGCGCGCACCCTCGTCTATTGTATTTTCTTTGGTAAAGTTAAGCCGTAAAACGTTTCATTTTATGTTAATTTTGTGATTTACTACAATTTTTTTATGCATTTTGAAGCAAAAAAGTTTTACGTAGTACTTAGACCTCATTGGTAGAAGTTGGTAGAACTACATAATTTTCATTCGAAATTCTACCCATTTCTACTAATTTTTACAACTTTCTGTACAATTTTTTGAAAAATGTTACGTAGGTAACATTTGTTGATAGAAAAAGGCTTTTTCGATTTCATCATAAAGTTACAGCAAAAAATAAGTACAAAGTCGTGTGACTATTGTATTTACCTTGAAAATTTCAGCTTTTGGTTGAAAGATTTAGCTGGCTTGTGTTTTTAAAGGAGTGCATTTTAAAACGTAGGAATACTATTTCCAACAAAGTTTATATCAAACAACAAGGTTACATTAACGTGACTGTAGTCACGTAAGTAATTAATTACTGACAGCATCTATGGACACATAACGTAGACATTTTATTTCCTATTGCAGTAAACTTATTCATTCTAGATTAACAATAGAAGCGCCTTTTTGCGCCAGGCCGCCAAATTCCGCAAAAGCCTACAAATTAAACTGGGCTTTGCTAGAACTCTAGTATATGGACAAATTCTTCTATGTTAACAATGAAGAATGCGAATCGGAGTGTAATGTCCCTTTCGAAAAATGTCCCGCTCCTAAAAACATAAGCATTTCGTAAAATGCCCCATTCGCGAATCGTTACTTTAGCGAATCATCCCGTTCGCGAATTGTCCCGTTCGTAAAATGTCCCGTTCGTAAAATGTCACATTCGTGAAATGTCCCCCAGGTACATTTAAGGCGCTATGTGATTTTTTTTTCCTTTATTTTCACATGGTCAGACTTTCAAATGGTCAGATTTTCAAATAGTCGCTCTTTCAAATCGTCAGAGTACAGTCAAGTGTAATGTAGTGAATATATTTTAATCAGAAAATAGCTATACCTACCTTTTTCAATCTAGCTAAATTAAAGACGGAAACACGATTGGTGAAACTTTCCTCGATAGATTTGTTTTTCAAAGATTATACCACTTGTAACATAGTGCTAGTATAGGTACGAGTACCTACCTAATAAATTAACTTAAAATAGGGATTACTTCTAACATTAATTAGAACACAACCTAATTCTTAAAATAATACTAGTATCCCGACGAAAGACGTATAAATGTTACTTTCGTTATAAATTTTTGTACAGAAATTTTTTCCGTTTTCCAATTCTTTCAGAGTTTTACTATATTTCTTATTAAATAAATGATTACGCTTCCTTTGTTTTTTTTTAAAAAGCCAAATAAAAATTTGTTAACATTTTTCTTGACGTTTTGTGCGTCTTTCTTATTTTTATGTATGAAAGAAAAAAGCGAAAATGTGTGAATTGTCTGTCCATTATTTATTTAATTATTTTTTCGATTTGTTTTGAAAACGGGCCGTTTTGAGAAAGGGCCGTGTGTTGAGGATGAGCCATTTTAAGAATGGGCCGTTTTGAGAAAGGGCTGTTTGGAGAATGGGCTATTTTGAGCACGCGGGACATTTCGCGAAAGGGACA
>CAWVOY010000318.1:0-15944 GCA_963931895.1 Eupithecia pulchellata | reverse complement strand
CATCCCTAAGAACGTTGCAGCATGCCAAAGCATAGTTTCCGACAGTGTGCGCTTGCATGTAGGATGCCGAAAGATCCTTTTCCTTGCCGATGCTGATAATGGGCGCCGGGCCTAAAATACGAAAACTCCGGTTTTAATGAAGTCCAGTTCACAGATCTAGACGCGACAACCGCTACTGACAGCACCGCGAAAACCCCCTAGAGGTCTCGTAGATGCGCATGTTTGTGTGAGTGAGCCGTTTCGAGCTTTTGTAGGTAGTTTCCATACTGTCCATATGTATGTATACTGTGCATCACCTCACGTCAGTCACGTGACGCGACGCGCCTGACGGCGGCCGCCTGCCTGTGTGTTGCAGTGCGCAAGTCCCTGCACCGGCTGTACCGCACCGTGGAGAAGCACCTCAGCGAGGAGAGCGGCCTGCTGCAGGTGCGTACCTCCCCGCCCCCGCCCCCGCCCCCGCCCCCGCCCCCGCCGGCGCGCGCCCCGCTCCAGTGTCCGTGTGTTGCAGGTGGTGTGGCGCGCCATGCAGGAGGAGTTCATCGCACAGCACCGCGCGCTGCAGGTAGGTACATACATATAATATATTATAGCGAGGCGCGGCGGCGCGGCGGCGCGGCGGCGCGGCGGTCCCTCACCGCCTGCTCACCACCTGTCGGTTGCAGGCGCGCATCGCGGCGTGCTACCCGGCGGCGGGGCTGGCGCTGCCGCTCTCCACGCGCGACATACTCGACGCCTTCTCCGACATCGCGCGCGAACACTGACACACACACACACTGAAATGTACGTGACACAAAAAAACTAATCTTTAATTTCTCGAGAAAATTTTAATTCATTGTAAATTATTGTATATAATACATATTATTCCGAATATAATAATTAATAGAACAGTTTTTCAAAATCTGTCATCATGCCAACGCGCAGGGCCTTTGATAATCACTCACTTAATGTCAAAATATATCAAATTAGTCGCAACTAACAAGTCACCAACGCCTAGTTAGAAATATAATAATATACCTATACCTACCAGTGCTGTGCTGAGGTATTACCTTGTAGTCGCATTACCTACAAAGTACTACAGTGCCGGTTCCCGACTCGTGCGCTTATCAACTGATAAACAGACTTAGAAGAGGAATTGTCCAGACAAATAATTTAATAGGATTATAAGAAGACTAGGGATCGCACACCACTTATTCACTTTCGAATTCTTACATAACAAAATTATTAACGCCATGACACGGGCAAGCGTACAACGCTTGCCCGTATTAAAATAATAAATTGTTATATTTTCCTACTAAATATTAAATTTGGAACAGTTTTTCAAAATCTGTCATCCATCATGCCTATTGATCAAGGTAACGGTCATTATGTAGTGCTAGGTGGTGAGTTCATATATTAATGGCAAACCAAAAACCCTGCGTTATTGGGTGGAGATCTTTTCAATGCGACATCGGAGGCTATAGATGGCGCTGTAAGAAACTCAAGTGCAAGGAACTTAATACCCCGACGAGCGTCAGATGCTCAAGAATGTCATAGATCTGCCAAAACAAGTATCGTTTTAAAGAATACATTCAAAAGCCGGACTTAAGAATCAAAAAGAATAGATAATTTTTGATTTTAAGGTCATCCGTTTTTCATACATTTGTATTTTCCCAAATATGAGCCATGTAAGCTAAATTTTACAAATAAATAACTGTTTTTGGCATTGTTATAGGTCGTTATTTGCGGCAAATTATTTTTCATTCAAGAAAACACTTGATTTAATTAGAAATAACGTGGTAATTTTCGTCACTGTGTGGGAAAATCGAAATCGAACACCGATAGTGTCGTACGAGAACGTCATGTCATGAACTTATGAGTGTTAGCGGCGACGACAACGTCATCTGTGAGATACATAACGAATCAACTCATAATACCATAGCTTACCATTCATAAACTTTGATTTTGTTCGTTCAAGCATGTAGAATGTACATATTTCGTCTTTTATTGTTGTCATGTGTCTGTCTGTTCTTTGTTCTTTCAATGTCTATCGTTTTTGTATTCTGTTGTCATTGACTTGTTTTGATTTTTGCAAAACGAAGCAAAACTATTTTCTAAAACAATCAACTTCCCAAAATAAACGATGGAGCCACGGAGGATGAAAATTCTAATAAATAATAAATTTCAATTGTCCTTAGTTGGACCCAAAAACTTCGAAAACAATTACAAAAAAATATTTTTGTAGTGTTTTTCGAAGTTTTTTTGTCCGGTGACCACAGTACTGTAATGTATGCTCGTCCAAAGCTAGACTAGCTTTAGATGCTCTCGTGGGTTGGTGATTTCAGACAAAAACACGTAACTCACAAGACGTATAATCACAGTTTGCATAGAAAGTACAAGCACAGAAGGAGTAGAAGACATGTAAAAAGTCAGGCACGGAAAGGTTAATAGTTTTAGACTGATTCACAACAAAGAAAACAAGAAACAAAGCTACGAAATAGATCGCGGAGGAGCGGACAAAGGAATGGCCGGGACAAACGACGTGAGCTCCGCGTGGTGATCGGGTAACGACTCGCGAGCGACGGTTGCCGAACCACTGCGCTTGGGCGGCTGAGCCGAGCGATCCCGAGATTTGTCGAAGACAAATAACTATATCCCTTGGATCAGCATATTTCTGGTACTACTGGTATCGCGCGGCTTGGCTTGTGCATTATAATAAAATTGTTTAGTGTTATGATTGCGTGAATGTATGAATGTGAGTTATGAATGTTTAAGTGTTATTGTATACGTAAATAAATATGATGTGTAGATGTAGTGTGCAGTTTTATATACATAAATATGAATATATAATAATAATAGTAGGGTCACCTTATCACCTACACTAGCTAATAATAATAATAATTCGCGCATCCTGTGTCTAATGTAAAAATTTAATGGGTGGTATCCAATATTTAAAATGAGGTACTTCTCAATCGTCTTTTCGAAAACTATACTAGCCAACACGATACTTATTTATTGACATCCATCTGCAACACAGTAGGTTGCTGGTTCAATTCCCGCCGCGCGACAAAACCTCTGATCTCGAAGAAGTAATGAATGAAGTTTTGTAATGTGAATCATTATTTTTCAGATCCAGGATCAACTGCCTATATTTTACCAGTAATTGTGCTCAAAATTCCGCAATAAACAAAATTGTATTGAAATTAAACTAGAGAAAATCAATAACACCTAATTTCTTATTTGATAATAATCACTAGCACACCTATCTTTGTTTTTGTGTGATAGGTACCGTAAGGAACCGAGGTGAAGCAAGACCCTTCGTTTGAGTACGCAGAAATTCCATTAACGATTTATCATAATCGAATCGGCTTGCTAAACAAACATGAATTTATTTATACCAATACTTGGTCACAACAGGTAGATTTTGCATTTGCAGGCTGATGTAAAATAATTAAGACTGCAAATACTGAACGTGCAAAAAATATGTTCACTTACAGGAAACAAATAGGAAAATGTACTTAGATACAATAGGAGTGATTCGAATCCAAGTACAGGCAGATGGCGTATCGTGCCCAACATTTCACATATAATCACATATAATCTTTGCTTGTGTGAGTGATTTGGTCCGGCGATTTTGCTCTTCCCAAATACAGGTTCTATAAATGCTTGAAAAATTTATTGGTATATGAAAAACAACGTACCTACCATTTGCGGAAAATATATCAATTTTAAATAATATGCATAAATTCAAGGGCGTCGCCAGGGGGGGCAGGGGGGGCAGCTGCGCCCCCCTAGAGATCAAAAAAATGTACCTAGCCAACTGCAAAACAACGAAAGTCCTGCTATTGTCTTGCTTTGCCGTTAAATCCCGCATAAATTCACTATCACTAGGAATAAGTAGTGACAGTTAGTACAATAATACAACTTACAAAAAAATATTGTATTTACCTAGGGTCATTTTTATTTTCGGATGTTTCGGTCGGTCATTTGTAACAAAATATTATAATAGGTATGTACGTGCTGTGTATAGCTCGTAAAGCTTTTCACATGGAAGTTGAAACCATTCTTATTTACAATCGCCATACAGGCAAACAGGTCCGTAGGGATAGGGGGTTCTGGGGATTCAAGCCACCCCCGAAAGGTTTTCTCGGATAAGTGGGAGTACTTGAAGTGGTTGTTCTTTCTTAAAAACTCAATTTTTTGGTTGGCAAAATTCGTCGGGTGGCTCGCTCTCACGCTAAGTATCATTCGAATCGTCTATACTAATATTATAAAGAGGAAAGATTTGATTGTTTGTATGTTTGTTTGTTTGAATTGAATAGGCTCCGAAACTACTGGACCGATTTAAAAAATTCTTTCACCATTAGAATCCTTAATTTTCCGTGATGAACATAGGCTATATAATATTTTCAAAAAAGTTAGGGATCCGCATGAAAAATTCAATAATTGAACCGTGGGCTGTATATTCAACCTCTTTTTCTATTATGGCGCGTCAGAATAGAAAAAGAGGTTGTATAGCGCACGGTGCTATACAACCTCTTTTCTCTACGGCCAGTGTCAGTTTTGGAATGTCGAGTCAATGTCAAAAACCCCAATGCTGTTAAAAAAAGTAAAGATCCGTATGAAAACTGTGAAACCCATCGTTTTAGTGTGTATAATTTCTGAAATTTTTGTTTAATACCCGTGCGAAGCCGGGGCGGGCTGCTAGTATTATATAAGTGTACCTTATATGTAAGTGAGCTAGGCGCACGCATCACATTCATTTACGCCCGACTCCATCTTGGAAGGCAGATCATGACATTAATTTTAATTTCGTTAATCGATGAATGTATTAAGACCCATTTTCTTGTTTTGCCGTTATTGAATTGCTCCCTCCGTTTGCTGTTATTCCTTTAGATATATAAACAAACTATTCTAAATTTTATGCATACGTCCGAAAGTAAAAAAAAAAAATCGCGGCTCGCTCCGGTCGCCGTTTATTCTATAGTCTTCAGTTTCGACTATTTGCAGCGGCCGCACAGTAGTAAATATCGGCGCTCATTACAGTCTGTTATATTTTTTTTGTACTACCTAATATGTAATCACCCGAAAAAGTTACAAAAGTTGTCGTGCTGGCTCATTCACTTGCAGTGTTGAATGCCAGTTATACATAGATCATATTGTTTGCGTACCAGGTAAATAGAAAAATTTTAAACACTTTGCCTTGAAAATTACTTGGATAAAGTTAGCGTACATAATCCCATGCCCATGTTATCCGCTGCTGGACATAGGCTTCTCTTATTGTCCTATTGAGCGCTAGGGTCGTAAGCTCTATCTACCCCCCCCCCCCCCCCCCGCCGGTTAGTACATAATTCTGGCTACGGCTTGCCCCCCCCCTGGGCCGTGGGCTGGCGACGCCCTCGTGCATAATTTAATAAGAAAACAATAAAAAACCTCAAAATTTAAAGTCAGCGCCATCTATTGGTGGAGCTATGCCTAAACTAGCAGAACGAACCACCTTATAGTCTACTCCTAATAAATGGTGGCGCGGGATGTCAAAATAGGTTGGTTCCAGATTTAGCAACCAACCTCTTCTCCTTACAGTAGGCCCGAGGCACAGTAGGTAGAAGAGTTATTATTAGATACCTTTAAGACGCTTACATTTGGTGAGCCCGAGGTTTTAAAGTGCGTTAGCTTATTGAATTTTTTAGCCTTATCTTAGATCATAAGCAACTCACTCCTACCTCGCCAAACTTCGCAGGGCTGGAGGGGATGACGCCACTCTCTTTGCAACAACTGGCAAAATGATTGAACTAACTACACTTCGCGATATGGAAACAGTAAGCCATGATTTTCGACTGAAGATCAACCACAGTATGACGCAGATAATGATCTTCGACCTAGCTTCTAACAATTCGTCAGAGGTAACAAAAATCGCGAATTACGTCGTCCCATCATACGTGTACCTTGGTGCAGTGGTGTACAGCGGTGGATGCGCAGACGACCTCAAGTGGCAACCTCGGGGAAGTAGAGGCACGAGCACGCGGCCGAGCACCACGCGCCGGACGGACCTAACTGAATGAAGCTGAAGGGTACGCGGCGCGAGTGTAGCGAGGAGCGGCGCGCGGGAGGCGCGACACCACCGTATGGCGACGGCGGCGACCACTCGGCCAGGAGCGTAACGACTTAGAAGAAGAGAAGTTACATTTTCCTCATGTCATGTGTTAGTCTATTTATCTCTTGTCTATTACGAAGTAGTTAGGTAACATAAAATTAACTATGTTTAATGGCGAAGGGTATTATAATTAATTTTATAAGATCGATAAATAATTACTATTTAATTTAATTACTAAAACTATTATACTTTATTGGTCACCTGTTTTGTTGCGTATCTTTCGAAAAATATTTTGTCAATAATTACAAAGCGCCAGATTGGACCACAGATAGAATAGTTAATGAGTTTCGACGAGTTTTCCTCACTCTAACTTAGCCCATATAGTATAGGTAGGACATTTAAAAATAAATATTCCTGAAACAAAAACGGAAGAAGTAAATAGTACAGCTTGTCCTCTAAAATGCCCTGTTAATTATGCATAAAAAAAAAATTGAAATTGTTCTAAGTCTTCCTCCCGTCAAATACACCCCGACCGGTGCACTACTGTGTGGCTAACTACAAACAAACCAAGACACGCACCTACCTATTAGTGCGCCTACCGCAGAACTGTGGTAGGCGCACTAATAGGTAGGTGCGTGTCTGAGTAGGGACCGTAGTAGGTACCTATTTAACAATCTATCTACTTCATTCTTCGAAGGGAGGACGCGAATTTATTTATAGCTTGTAGGTACTCAGATTGCTTTATCTAAATTGTACCTATATCATTAGGGGAGGCCTATGTCCAGCAGTGGACTATTATAGGCTGGTGATGTGATGTGATGTGTACCTATATTATGTACTTATATTAATATGCAATAAATATATCAAGCATAAACATAAAATTGTTTTTATAAACTTGTTTATTTCTTGGAAATAAAATAAGCACTAGTTTATTATACTACACGTTATGTACACCATTGGTTTGTGTAATTAAATAAGGTTGCATCCTAGAATATTAGTTAATGTTGTTGGTTGCACAAATGCAGCGGGGCGGGGCGGGGCGGGGCGGAGCGGCGCTCACTCCACGGACTTGGGAGGGTAGTAGTTGAGGTACACCAGACCCGACGTCTTCGCCTGTCGACAAAACAAACAATTGCTGAATGCACAGCGCACAGCGCCCACCGCACACGGTATACAGCTCATGCCCAACAATAAGTTTTTTAAGATGATAACTGTTCTTAGGATGGAAAAAATATATCATTTTGTAAATAATAAATTATCCTGGACAATACACACAGCATCATCTAGCCCCAAGCTGCCCTGGAACAAATATCTGTACCTATATCTTATAACCAATTGTTTTTGGGAGTTGAACCAGAAACCCCCAGTATGTCTCATGCAACCTACACCAGCATGCTCTGTGCGTATCATACAATGCGGAGGTCCAATCGACAGGTATTGGTTCCATCCCCAGTAGGTAGCTAGTAGATATAGGTTGTAGAGGAAACCCTGTATACTTCTCACCTTACTCATAATAGTCTAAAAAATTAAACCATTGCTATCTCTCACTGTCTTTTTCTATTCACCTAAATCTGAGTGAGTATCAACACTACTTACCAACTGTTTTAAGTTAGCAGACTGTTATTTATAAATTATTTATAATAATTAGTAATTGAGAGTTGGATTTATAAAAAGTAACCTATTTGTGGGTAGTTGATTAAAAGCCAGTTTTGTAATGAACTCTATCATGGTGTTATCTTTACAGACCAATATGAATAAGGGGGCCAATATGTAAGTTTGCTTTAAACTTACAAAATCTTTATTTTCATTAGTAAGGTTTGGTAATGAAGCATAGATTAACAAAAAAAGCTAAATAAAAAAAAAATATTATTTTACAAAACTTTAGATGTTGTCTTCAGTTGTTTTTACTTCTTTACTAGACAGTACATTATGTAGAGGTATTGTTTATTTATCATTACAACAAAAATTTGTTGTAGTTTCTTGTTGATGCTGATAAAAAAAATGGTGTCTGTACTGTTTAGAATACACTGTGACTCAGACTTTTCTTCTTTTTTTTTGGACTGGGTAGAACGGAGCATATCTTTTGGGTTGAAGGGGAAAAATATTATTGGGTTGAACGGGTAAGCACTCAACAAAACAATAGTTCAAATTTAGAAGCACAGTATAGTCGCAGCATAATTATATAGTGTGGTGTAGTGATGTGGCGCGTTAGAACTATTAAATCTGCTCGGTTTCATACTTTACTAGAAGATACCCTGTCAACGTTTAGAAACACTTTGGTAGTGTGTTGGGTAAATATTGTGTCCGTAACCATGCTAGGCACATGTATGGAGCCGATATAAGTAGTCTGCAAGCCAAAACACAGCACAGCACATTGATAATGGTACGTGGGGTGATGTGGCAATCAGACGCGGCGAGGAAGCGAGTGTAGGTACCGCGATGAAGGTGCCGGCCGTGAAGAGGACTCCGAAGAGCAGCGCCGCGTTGTACCGGCGCTGGTCGGCGTCGTACTTGGCCTGCCAGGAGCCGCTCGGCACCGGCAGGTCGTCCATGGTGGGCGCGCGCACCTGCGTGCCGGGGGGGTGGTAGCGACGCACTGCAACAAACACACTTTTATTTAATATACTATTCTCTTTTCATCCCATCTATTCGAAAAGGAAGTTTTGGTTCGCCTCTAAGTGCACCCAACAAAGGTGGTGTTTTCTTAAGAAACTTTTAGCGGGCAGTCATGACTTTTTAATGTAGGTACTTTATAAGTACGCCGCAATTATCTTTGCCGCGCACTATTTGGTTCAGCGCCAAAGAAATCGAACGAAAATTTAACTTCCATTAAATATGGTCCAGATTTGATGGTTTTGAAAACCACAAAAGTGCGGCCTCTGTTGGGATACATCGCCTTAAGCTATTTAATAGTTAATCAATGGTTCAGCGCCAAAGAAATCGAACGAAAATTTAACTTCCATTAAATATGGTCCAGATTTGATGATTATGTTAAACTGAAAGAAATATTAGGTCTTTACTATGAAATTGCCGTTTTGTATGAAAAAATGTAAACGAATTTTTTTCATGTATCTTTTATTTTTATTAATCGAATCACCCATGCAATCAATGCATCTTTGCCAACGCAGTGGCAGTTTATTGATGCCCTTCTTAACGAAATCAGCAGGACGGGAGGCAACAAATTCTTCAAAGGCATTTTGTACTGCCTCTCGGGTATTGAATTTTTTTCCCGCCAAGAAGTTATCCAAATTCTGGAAAAAGTAGTAGTCTGTAGGCGTAAGGTCTGGTGAGTAGGGCGGATGACGGAGAGCTTCCAACCCCAGTTCTTGCAACTAGGATACCGTCTGCTGTGCAGTATGAGGTCGCGCGTTGTCGTGCAGGAGCAGCGGAGAGGAGCGATTGACCAATGCTGGTTGGAGATGTGCCAGCTTCTCAATCATTGTGTTCAGTTCTTCACAGTACATATCTGCAGTAATGCTCATCCCGTTTGGTAAGAAGCTGTGATGAATCACACCGGCGCTAGACCATCAAACAGTGACCATCACTTTTCTAGGGGTGAGTTTTCGTTTAGGGCATTGTTTAGGTGCTGAACCAGGATCCAAAACTTGCTAAGCGCTTGCGGTTATCAAACAGAATCCATTTATTATCGCAAGTAACAATGCGGTTCAAAATTCCTTCATTTGTGTGTCTGTTGAGCAGTGCAAGGCACGTCTCGACGCGTACTTCGCGCTGGCGATCATTGAGTTCGTGGGGCACCCATTTGTCAAGCTTTTTTACCTTTTTTTGTTTTGTACTCTCTGGATAATGGCGAGGTTTGATTTGCTGGCTGTGCTCCAGATATGCACGCCGTAACAATTCCGAGTGCACAACACCTCGATAGTCAAAGAAAACAGTCAACATGACTTTAACTTTTGATCGACTTTGGCGTTGTTTTTTCGGTTTCGGTTCAGTTGGGAGGCGCCATTCCCAAGCCTGTTGACTAGTTTGCATGTCAAACTCGTAAACCCACGTCTCGTCACCAGTAACAATGCGTTTCATGAATGTTGGGTCGGAATTGACTCGTTCTATCTAGCATGTCCTCAGCGACTCTTATGCGATTGAGTTTTTGGAGAAAATTCAGGTCTTTTGGGACTAGCCGAGCAGCAACATGTTTAATACTCAAGTGATTATTTAAAATGGTGCGAAACGACTCGTGAGACACAGAAAGTTCAGCGGCTATCTCTCTCAAATTTGAATGAGGATTTTCAGTCACTAATTCCTTCACTTTTGCGACGTTAACTTCAGTTGAAGATGTTGATGGCCTACCAGAGCGAGGCAAATCTTCTATCACATCTCGACCGATTTTAAACGTTTTGTACCACTCATAAGCACGTGTTTTTGATAAAGTCGATTCACCGTAAGCCCTCTGTAACATTTTCAGTGACTCCGAACACGAAATTCCGTTGGCGATGCAAAATTTAAGACAAACTCTTTGTTCGATATTTTTATCCAAAGTGAAATTTGCAGTATACTGTATACTTGAAATTGTTGTTGAAATATGAAATGAGATGATGATGAGATGTTGAAATTGTTGAAATTGTTGTATACTTGCAAATTGTTGTTGTAGTGTATACTGTATACACTACAACAACAACATCAGCCTATATCAGTCCACTGCTGGACATAGGCCTCCCCTATTGTGCGCCAAAGGTGGCGTTATTTCATCTGGGGGTTATTGCCCATAATCCCCACGCTGGGCATGCGGGTTGGGGATCGCAGTTCGGTGGAGTTGTTCTGCAGAGGGCGCTGCTGCCCGCCCCCCGGTGTTTTTCCCTTAGTCGCCTCTTACGACATCCACGGGAAGAGAGGGAGTGGTGAAATTCTATGCCGGCACCACACGGCCCACACTAGATATGATCCAACTAAAAACAGCACTATAATAAATATAAACAACAGATGCAACTCAAAATCCGCGCCAAAATGGAAAACAGTTGTGCCAATCAAACAGCAAAAAAATTAACAAAAAATTGAATTGGGAACCATAGATAAATTATCCATTCCCAATACTTATTTTGACTGAATGTAATTGGACAGAATATGTGTGGCAATTGTGTTTTAACTTTAAACAACAACCCCTTGTGCCAGACGCGGTCGAACGCTTGTTGTTTATCGAGGAAAGCTGCGGAGCAGTATTGTTTTTGCTCTAGACATTCCCTGATGGTTGAGTAGACTCTGGGCACTTGTTCTATCGTAGAGTAGCCTGCTCTGAATCCAAACTGGTGGTCGGGTATCGTTGCAAGGTTGCATTTAAGGTGCTTCACAAAGAGTTTTTCCCAAAGCTTGGACAGGATTGGTAGCAAACTTATTGGTACGTGGTGTACGATGTTACGTCCTTGGTTGGTTTGCCCGGTTTGTGTATCATTATTATCTGTGAGACCTTCCATCATAGGAGTGGGTAGTATGCAAGTATATAGGTAGCGTTGAATAATATATGTTAGGAGAACTACGGCTCTCTTTGGTAGTTCTTGCTGTACCTTGGGGGTGATAAGGTCAAAGCTGGGTGCCTTTCTCTGGTTTAGTTTACTTAGGCACTTATATAAGGTTCTTATATATACACTAATAACAGGCGGACACATCATTCTAAAAATTCTAATATTATATAAACTAAAGGCACTAAATATCAAATATGTATAACATGAATAAAATATTATGATAAACTTTAATAACAACGGAAAAAACAAAAAACACAGTAAACTAAGAACCGGTAACTTCGTGCTGGAAATGTTCCAGTACCTTATAATAACTGCCCTGTGTTTGGACATTTAAAGGGCATAAAAAGACATTTGTTGGGCATTTACTCAATACACCCTGTAAATACCTAATTAAAAATACCCCGTAAACCCATCTCTAATCATAATTCATGGTTGTGGTTTTTTTTGCATCTAGGTTGTAATCTATTTGCTGAAGATTGATAGAATAGTTTCAACCTTGACACCTTCCATTTGGAGTTTCTTATATCTAAGATAGAATACCAAAACATGTCATTCTGTGTCACTGTCATAGTGAAGTGATTAATTTAGCAGATTAGGGCCTCAAACAAATAAATAATTTTGATGATGAGCTGTGTTGGCTCCATCTGCTTGTTCGCAGTGGTAGCAAAAAGGCTTTGCTTACATTTAATCCTATTTTCAACATCATAGCTATCCTGTTATCACTTAAATTCCTAATAGGTAAACTGGTTTATTACCAAATCAAATTGCTTTCAGATGAAGATGAATAAGCCAGGGTAAATAAGTAGGTATATTTAACAATATGGCCACACATAGCATACATTTTGCACAAATTAAATAGGTAAGCGTTTCTCTGTTCTGTGATTATAAGCTGAATGGGTCGGGGTGTCGCAAAGAGGGTCCCATACATTTTTTTTTTTTTTTTTTTTTAAATTAGTAATATTGTAATAGTTACAAAAGAGATAGCCGAAATTTTCAGGAAAAACTAAAAAAAATATTTATTTTAGACTTAGAAAAATTTTCATCGATTTTGTATGGGGCTGAGACTTAGAAAAATTTTGATCGATGCCTAACTGTCCCCGACGACGAGTGTAAAGAATCGCGTTCGCGATAGCTCCGGCGCTGCGGGAAGTGCAGCCTCTCCGCCATTGCGTAACAAGGGACAGGCACCACTGCTCACCTCCGCAGCTTCGGCTTTTTGGTCGCCTTCGGCGACCAGCCTCAGCCGCTGCGGCTCGCGCGGTGCCTGTCCCTTATTACGGCTGGCGGAGGCTGCACTCCCTTCGCGCCTCCGGCTTATTATATACACTCTAGGGGCGCCACGCACAAGACCACGTGGAGTCGGGGTACTCTGTGTCGGATCCGCCACTCAAATTGAACCTAATCAACTCTTATCGGAATGCTCTGTATCGTTATCTGTATCTGTATCGGACACAGTTTGAACTCTAGCGCCGAGGTCATAGAACTTTGGGGTCAATCAGCTGAACCAAAGTTGCACCCCTAGTGACCCTCTTTACGATGGCATAAGAAAAAATATATGTTATATATATATAAAAAAATACATGTTGAAAATTTTCTAAGTCTTTTTCGCCTTGAAACTGAACGACACACTTTGACCTCTAGCGCCGAGGTCATAGAACTTTGGGGTCAATCAGCTGAACCAAAGTTGCACCCCTAGTGACCCTCTTTACGATGGCATAAGAAAAAATATATGTTATATATATATAAAAAAATATATCAAAATTTTTCTAAGTCCCAGCCCCATACAAAATCGATGAAAATTTTTCTAAGTGTGGGACCCTTTTTGCGACACCCTAACCGAAGGGTCTCGCAGTTCACAGGGTGGATCATCCAATGAGCTGACAGGCCACCCAGGCTATTTCAGGTTAGGTACCGACTATCAGTTATGTAACTTATTTTATCGGGGTTTGTTACTGAATCAACGATTTTGTTTTAAGTTACAGCAGCCAAGAGCAATATTGATCAAAATGTAGTCATTAGAAACAGAAACAAATGAAACTCATAAAATTAAGATTCTTGAGGTCTCTAATTCGATAACATTTTGCGTAGGCTAACAAAGTGGTGTAGGATCTTACCTTGCGCCTGAAATAGCCTTGACACGATAGAACGTGATGCTTGCATTTTATCCACAATTTGTACTATGTAAGGTTTTCGATTTCGATGGAAATTTGAGAATTTGTTTCACAGAAAAACTCGACACACGAATGACAAGACAAGGCTTAGCTTACTTTAATAAAAAAGTATAAGAATGTTTCCAACACCAACAGGCAGTGTTGCCAGATGACTATGTGAATTTCCTCTCCAACTTTAAAACAATTAATGTCCTAAAAATAAGCTTGTTGTGAAAAAAGTCCCAAAACACTTTTTACTTTTATAAAGGAGATAGAAGTCAACATTTTTTTTATGTAGGATGAATATAGGTAGGTACTTTTTAGGGTTTTGATATCGGTTTCAAAACCCTTATGGGATCGCTTTTTTCTGTTTTGTATTTTGAGTCCTTGTTATCTCAGAAACTAGTACTGCAGCTATTGACTTGAAATTTTCAATAATAATACATTTTGTGCGCCCGTACAGATTTATAGAAAAAAATAAAAATAAATGAAAAATCAAAATGATGATTCAGTACAAATTAGAAAAAAGTCTTCCCACCCTATCTCCGAAAATTGCAGAGCGATATGAAATGTACCAAGTGTTTGTAGATATGGATCTATCTATATTTTGAACGAAAAATATAGAGAAGTCTGGTAATAATAATACTTTTTGAAATATGGAGGTAAAAAAAGGGGGGGGGGGATAACTTTCTGCGTGAACTACCCCACCGAGTTGGGTATCAAATGAAAGGTATTGGTTTGTATGTAGTACATTCCAAAACAGTTTTTGAAATTTCGATAGATTTTATACTTTTGATATATTTGAAAAAGGTCGAAAAATTTACCTCTATCCTTTTTACTATCCCTAATTTTTTAAAGGGAGGACTACCCCACCGAGTGTGGTATCAAATGAAAGGTATCGATTTTCACATTCCAATACAGTTCTTGAAATATTTCGAAAAAGGTCGAAAAATTTATATATATATGGCCGTTTTCTCGTGGTCCTACTATTTTGTCCTACTAGTAGGACCACGAGGGAGACCAGTTTCTGTTCGTCCTACTATGATATATTAGAGCTGAAATATTTATTTATATCACCTGTACCTATGTATAATTGGTTTTCTCATGATCCTTCTCTTTTGTCCTACTAGTAGGACCACCCACGAGGGAGACCAGTTGCTGTTCGTTACATGAGCACTTGCACTCACCTATTCCATGAAGTTTAGCCAAAATGACGCGATGAATGTGACGACCGTATCCTGGCACATGGTGTCGCGTCGATTGATAACAAATTCCTACCTACTTGTTTATCAATGGACACGACACCATTGCTTCCATCACTTGTAGAAAGATGGGACGCAGACGCAGATGTGGAAGTGAAAATTACACTAAAACAGCGGGGCCAAGTTGCAAAATTTGGGACATAATAGTTACCTACCCAGGTAGGAATCTATGTGAAGATCGTCACACTTGTCGTCACACATACGCTGCATTATGTAATAATAATAATTTAATGCCTTAGGCGATTTCTTATTATTGTACCTTTGTTGTGTCTTGTATTTCATGACGAAGAAAATGTTTGTTCGGAGTAAATACCTAATGCTGCACAATCTTCACAGCATCATCTAGCTCCAAGCCAAGCAGAGCTCGTGTTTATGGGTACCTAAATGTTTAATTAAAGATTTATTTCGTAGATAGATAGGTATTGCATTTGCAATACCCGCAAAGAATGTCTGCAGATCGTACGAAAAAATTTCTTCAGCGGGAATTGAACTCGCATCCTCTAGCGTCGCGTCGCAGCTTTGGACCTTAGCCCAATGCGCCACGAGCGAGTTACTATGCTTACCTATTAATTAGGTAGGTATGTTTATTCATTGAATGACTTTCTCCGGGCTAAGAATGACGGACGGAATAGGTCGATCGAATCGATCGAGGGCGCTCGAGGGAGACAGGAGATAGTGCCCAACTGCCCACTGCTCGAGTACGACTGAGAACAAGAAACAACAAAGAATTCCACATCGCACGAAACGTAGCAGGAATGAACGCACGTACCTACGGCACAGTAACGTTAGTAAAACCAGTATGTGTGATATTATGTCAGTACCGAGCACAGAGCGAGCAACGCTGCGCGTGCGCACCGGGCGCGGACGGATCCTTTGTTTACAATGTAGTGATAGTGTATTTACGTAGCTATAAACTGATTCGGTGACATTGGTCGCCCGTCACCCGACGTGTCGCTCGTTCACCTTCGCTCGCGCGCTCTGTGTAGTCGAT
>CAWVOY010000317.1:0-12303 GCA_963931895.1 Eupithecia pulchellata | reverse complement strand
AGCACAGCACACTGCACCGACCGACCGACTACGGTATACCTACTCG
Organism: Eupithecia pulchellata; assembly: GCA_963931895.1. Classification (NCBI taxonomy): domain Eukaryota; kingdom Metazoa; phylum Arthropoda; class Insecta; order Lepidoptera; family Geometridae; genus Eupithecia; species Eupithecia pulchellata. The sequence continues at coordinate 12,257 of CAWVOY010000317.1, read as the reverse complement.
ACAACAAACAACTTATTTATAGTGAATGTAAACCGCAACGTGCACAAGTCGACGCCTTGCTCAGTAGTCAGTAATGTGTGCGGTACACAGTAATCAGTAATATTGTAAGTGTGACAGTACTGAGTGATACTGAAATTGACAGGGATGTAAATAATAGATGAAATGTGGAAAAAGTGGTACAAACAAAATGCGACCCGGTCCCCAGGCGGCACATGTTGGCGCAGTAGGAGCTGTCGGCCCGCGGCGTCGGCCTTTGTTATTTGCGATACCACCCGGATTTCGAACACAAGCCGGGGTGAGTGCTCCCACCCCCAGAGGGCTTAACCTCCTAAACAGGTTTATCTCTGCAACTGACGCAGACGTGTTCTTTGACAGCATCGCTAAATTACACCATTCTATGCTCCTGTATTTTAATTGTACTTTTTGACATAACCTATTATTGACTATTTTAATATTATTGGTATGGCGGATGGAGGAGGTCGGTATAGACAGAACATGCGATCCGAGAAGGGGCGGATGGACGTGGTCGGTATAGACACAACATGTGATCCGAGCAGGGGTGGATGGAGGTGGTCGGTATAGACACAACATGCGATCCGAGAAGGGGCGGATGGACGTGGTCGGTATAGACACAACATGCGATCCGAGAAGGGCCGGATGGACGTGGTCGGTATAGATACAACATGCGATCCGAGAAGGGCCGGATGGACGTGGTCGGTATAGACACAACATGCGATCCGAGAAGGGCCGGATGGACGTGGTCGGTGTAGACACCACATGCGACCCGTGCCATAATAATCCTACTTAAAATTAATAAATTCATCTGCACTATAAAACATTTGTCAAACAGTCACTTATTTCATTTTCGTTTATATACTCGTACATGTCCATTGAGGTTTATAATTGAATCTGGAAACTTACTAAAAATACGCTTGTGGCATTATGGTATAGCAAATTATTGAATTTTGCTCTGTTTTGTCAAGTCAAAATATAAATATAAAAACTTACTGAAACATTCATGAAAGTTGGGCCCCAATTGGTGATTTAAGAAAAATAAGAACGCACGAGTCAGCATTTCGTCAGTGAAACATTTATTTGTATTGTTTACTTACCATTGGAGGGTACTACCAAATATTTCTACTGTTAATGATTAGTACTATTTTAACGGGTATTTATCGCGTTTTTTTTTAAATACCCTTAGTACTAATCATTATGTGTTCATATCGCGTAGGTTTAAAAATATTCATTTGTACTGTTATTTTAATTTTAAGCTTACCCATAAATCCACAATCATGTTGGAGCGCGTTGAAATCTTTTGTACGGAGATATTTATAGATTTTAATGATACTGGCTAAGCCGTGGCATGTGCACTTGTGCACCTCTAGCAAGTGCGTATCATCATCATCTCTAATGAGTTACATATTACTTAATTCAAAAACAGAATCAATATTTAAGAATTGATTTTAGTCGCAGGCTCTGGCTCAAGGACCCGAACTGTGTCTCCGATAAGAGAAATTAGTTTCCTAGAGTCGTCCGTGTGCAGTACGAACTGTCAGGAACGAGGAGAGACCGCGCATGCGATGGCTCCTTCAAGCAGGTTCAACGTATTCTGTGTTACGCACGTACACTGATATCTATCCACCTCCGCCCCCCGCGAGTGCCGCACACGCCGCGCCGCGGCGCGCGGGTCTCTCCGGTGAGTCACGCCGCGCAGCACGAGACGGAGGCAGACCGTCTCGGGGTGTAACGTTATCCGGTCGCCTCACACATGGCATGACCACTTAAATTAAACCATTTAAATGAATATCTACATTATAATGTCATTCCAAACTATGCCATTTAAACTAGTAAATACGTTAATGTGTATTACTGGGCTGGTGTTGTGCTATCTGGCGGACGTCGATGGACAGGGTGAGTTGGATTACATTTGGTAACATGCAGACCGTGTGGAGTGGAGGAGTGGAGGTCTCCCTGGGACCGCCGCGTCAGTCGGGTATAGGCAGACTCGAGCCAGGTCTAGTTCTCCGAGTAAACAATATATTTGATTAGGTACCTACGACTTTGTACAATAAAATACTTGCTTCTTGTGCCTATTCATTAATTTTTAACAGTTTCCTTGTATAAAAGAGATATACAGTGGTGGACATATAATTAGAAACACTACCCACGGAACTTAACATTATACAAAATATTTGACCTTAATACTTTTTATTTGGAAAAGAAACCACAAATAGCATAAAATATGTTCAATAACTAATCATTTATGTAAAAAACAACAAAATATCAACTAAACAAGTACAGATTCAATATTACATTTCATACAAAACACTAAATGAGTTTTAAAGTACCAACAGTAATGGACAACTAATTAGAAACAATACAGAAAAATAAAAGATAAAACATATTTAATAGGTTTAATTATTTAGAATTATATAATTTAGGTAATAGATACTGTGTATAGGCTACTGAAACTTATAATTAATATTTTGTTGCGTATCCTATATTATCAATCACAGCTCTACAACGACGCATTGACTCAAGCAATTTCATAAATTTTTCTAGTGGGATTGAATTCCATGCTTCTGCAAAACTTCGTAGAGTTCGTTGTGACTGGAGTTACGTTTATTTGAGACTTTCTTTTTTACGATATTCCACAGATTTTCTATGGGATTTAAATCAGGGCTATTTGCAGGCCAGTCTAATACGGAAATACGCTGTTCCCTAAGAAAATATTTTACACTGTTGGCAGTGTGTTTAGGGTCATTATCATGTTGAAAGATCATGTTACAGGCAAATTGTCGTCAGAGTAGGGAATCATTGTCTCTTCTAAGATATTTTTGTACTGCAGTTGATCCATGAACGGGTCCAACTCCACATCCAGAAAAACATCCCCATACCTTGATATTGCCGCCTCCGTGCTTGACTATGCTTCTAGTGTATTTATAATTAAAAGCATGGTTCATAGAACATCTAACGTAGCGCTTTCCGTCTGAATTTACCATGTTTATTTTAGTTTCATTTGAGACTTTTTCCGATCTCGGACCTTCCAATTGACATACTTTTTAGCGAATAATAATCGCTTCTCTTGATGTTTCTTGGTAAGAAGCGGCACCTTTCGAGAAACCCTCCCAAACAATTTTGATTCCACTAATCTACGACGTACTAGTCTTGACAAGACATTTCTAGGGTCATCAGGCGAATAAACTTCATTTTTAATCTGGTTGGAGCCTTCAAACGGGTCTTTCTTAGCAATACGTACGATTAACTTATCTTCTCTGGGCGAAGTTTTCCTCGGTCGAGCATTTCTAGGAATATTTTCAATAGTTCCGTGTCTTTTGTCATGGTCAATAGCATTGAAAACTTTCTTTACCGAACATTTTAAATGATTAGCTATTCTCATGTACGTCCATTCTTGGTCGATATGCAAATTAACAATTATTTGCCTAGTTGACGCGTCACAACATTTATTTTTGCCCATTTTGTACAAAAAATTGTAGGTAAACGGATTTTCAATTTGATGGTCAATTGCCGCCAAAACAATAGAAAATAGCTAAGAAAGAAGTGTTATTTTTTCAATTTCAAGAATGGAATGTGCCGTGGATTTTTTGGATTGGTATGGATCTGGACAATTCAAAACAGGTTTTGAAAAAAAATTGTCGAAAAAAAAATTGTAGGTACTAACCCACTTACCTACCTGCTAATCTTTGTAGTAACTGTAATAGTACCTAGTTCCACAGCGCCCAAAACCGTTGTTCTCAAAATTTCAAAGTCAATGTATTATGTATTAATATTCTTGGAGAGCAGTGGAATACATTGAGTACAATGTATTCCACTGCTCTCCAAGAATATTTAAGGTAATAAAATTATTGAATTAATGAATTCCACCGTGCTCCAAAAAAATATGAGAACAGTTATGTTTCCAGTATAATCCACACAGCATCATTTAGCCACAAGCAAAGCAAAGCTTGTGTTATTGGTAGATGTTATAGTTAATAAAGTATAGCTATCACATTAGGTGATTTATTTTTGTGGACGTAGAAAAGGACTAGAACACCCGAACTAATAATCTGCAGATCGTAAAAATATTAGTCCCGAGGCGGGAATCAAACCGCAACCTTCTGCTTCGTAAGCGGACCCTGGCCCACCGCGCAAAGAGGTCGTAAATATGGTACGTAAATATGTATTAACATATTTACGTACCTACCTAAACGACAAAAGTTCAAACCCTCGGCGCGCGAGATACATTCGCACTTGTCGTACTTGTTTAAACCTGTTGAACAGCGAGGGGCGAACCGACTCTCCCAAGGCGACATCGAAAGGTGGAGCGCGCATAAAGTTTTCGATTCAAAAATGTCAAAACATATCTCAAAAAGTAAAAAAAGAGTGTGTAGATATTATTATATCTAGACATCCTTGAGAGCGATGACGCCAAACTAAACATTCGATCTCTCACAATTTTTATTTTTATATATAGAAATTGTGCATAAATGTGGCTAAAAACAAGTTAATACACAGCATTTTATATCCTTTTAATGTAAATGCTTTTATTATTATATTATCGGGCAAATGAGACAGCATGGGATATGAAATGTGGTCACTACGGAGACGGATCTTTGTATCCTAGGCAGCGATCAAGTTCTTGTTTACTAAACGGTATATCTAAGTTAGTCCAGTTATTATTAAAATAAGGGTCGCAAGGAATAGTATAATCAGGTGTTAAGCTAATCAAAATGTTATTGTCATGTTCTTTAGGTACCTACATGAGCACGGACCTTTGAACCATTTCATTTTACGCCACATTTCGCTTTGTGACATTGCATTGTGGCATTCAAGGTAGAACATAATTCATGTCATGACTCATTCTGAGCGCTTCGTATTCATTTCTGTGTACTGCGTACTTTTTCTTGTAAAATATCTAATTATGAGGTGTAGGATTGCGTCTGAGTAAAGTTAGGTCCAGACGTCTTTCCGCTACAGTTTTATTTAACGTTCAGTTCCAATATGGTTTGTCAGTGAATTTACTCGAGGGATTGGTGTCCTATTATTAGTGTGTGTGATTATTTAATTCGTTGTTTTTATTTGATTGGTAGCACTCATAGCGCAGCTGGCTTAGGTGTTTCTTACCCCCCCAGGCCCGGCTAGGCCTTGGCTAGGTGACTGAGGGTGGGCATTTCATAAGTGAGCCACGGTGGGTCAGATGTCACGTTAAATAAATTGTAGGCTAGTTATGGCTAATTCACCCGGCCTATACGAATTAACTTTATTTCATTTAATAAAATAAAGGTTTAAGAGTATTTATTTATTCTTGTCTAATAACCCCCTTCCACCAACATAAATTACGGTTAAGGGGATTACTATACTTTTTGTCTAATAATCCCCTGCCTCAGCTAAATCTGATTGTAAGGGGATTTGTAGACAAAAAGTCTAATAATCCCCTTCGCAGGGGAATCTTTAAGGGGATTATTAGACCAAGCCTCAATTTCTACGTTTGGAATGTATTTATTGGCAGCTAAATTTAAACACTGAACAAATTCATCATACATAATATTTTGTAGGTTATTTCTATTAATCAAATCATTTTTTTTTTTTTTTTTTAACTGGCTAAGCCTTTAATAACAAATAAATTACAATGATCTAACTAAATAAAAAAAAAATTACAATTGAGCTAACTGCAGACTGTTGCGAACAAACTACAGGTAGCTCAACTGATCCATATCAATACCAGTTGGAAGTGTACCCAAGATGCTGGCTGCATTGCCACGTTGTATGGCAATGCTGATGCGCTGTGCCAAATATTGACCAGCTCTCGGGTCACACGTCGCTTCGACCAGACGCTCTGATAATTTTTTGAAGACCCGGAGAGCCTCGGTACCCCACGGACCCAGGGTCTCGACACCAAGGGGAGCAAATTTGTAGGCTCTGTCGAGACCTGCATATTTGCGCCTCTTAAGATCCTCGGCCAAATCCGCCGCCGCACCAGCCCTCACGGATGTCCTTGGAAGATGGGAGGGTGCAAGTGTGTCGACGCAAGTAGCGTCCCACACAATGGGCCTCCCCAACTCCCATGGGACAAGTGTCATACCGTCGAGCCTCTTACCATCGTCACGCAACAGACCATTCGGTTCGAGAATAGCTGGTACGTTAGCGGTGACAAAGGCCCGCCGGATGATGTCGTTAAGGCTGGCATGACGAGACATCCGACCGGCAGCCCTAGAACACGATAATCCGTGGTGACCAAGCTGTTCGACAGCAGTACCGCACTGGCATTGATGAGGAGCGCAACACCTTGCACCCAACCGAAGAGATGATGCAATACGGAAAGTTACGGAATCCAATAAAGTGCCAGTGTTATATGAAGGAAGTGCTTGCAACCAATGTCCTGACTCCCATTTAGAAACGGCCAGGAGACGGGCACGATCTGCTGAGCTGGAGCACGTTTGTAACAAACAATTCCGTGTCAGCTCACACAGAGGCCCGTCCCATTGCCGTTGGGATAAAAGAGATTTTGGGAGAGCAGCATCGGGGCAAGCACTTTGCCAAGCCGTTCGAGCTTCGTCTAAAAATGAAATTTTAAATGAAAATCCAGGTAGTGCCAAATCAGGCTTTAAAATTTTTTCAACTAATGAACTAGTGCTTTAGACGGAAGACAAGAACGCTGGTAGGGCTACACTTGAAATTTTGCGAATACCTAAGCCTCCCAATTTGACAGGCAGGGAGGCCTGCGACCATGCCTTGTCATCCAAATCGATATTCAAAACCGATGATAAAGTATTCTTTATTATGTTGTCTAAGCCTTCCAAGAGCTCGCTGTGTTTCCACAGTTGACAACATCTCAAAGAATAAGTAAATTTAGGAACAAAAAGGCAAAATCGAATGATCGTGAAAGCCATATGGCTATTAATTTTGAGAAGTCTGTCCGAGGTTTGGAAGAAATTTTGAATTTTCTCATCTACAAATGGCTGAAAAGACTCATCAAGAATTGGCGAACCAAGGAGCCGAAGTGAACGTTTTTCTACAACTGAAATGTTAGGGGCCAAACTATTGAATTTTTTTATAATACTGTCTTTGTCTACACAAGAGCTGGAAATAAAAAGCTCACATTTCGAAAAATTTAAGTCCAAACCAATTTTTTTAAATTCATCTGTGATGATTTTTAGATCATTGAAAACTGTGTCCACTTCGCCACCTAAGGTTCCGTCATCCAAATACCAAACATTGAGCTTGGATTGGAGACGTTGAATAACTCTGTGGATGGCAAGGCTAAATATGGCCGGACCAAGAGGGTCGCCTTGCTGGCATCCAACAGTAGACCAAATGACATCTATACTAATATTATAAAGAGGAAAGATTTGATTGTTTGTTTGTATGTTTGTTTGAATTGAATAGGCTCCGTAACTACTGGACTGAGTTAAAAAATTCTTTCACCATTAGAATCCTTAATTTTCTGTGATGAACATAGGCTATATAATATTTTCAAAAAAGTTAGGGATCCGCATGAAAAATTCAATAATTGAACCGTGGGCTGTATATTCAACCTCTTTTTCTATTATGGCGCGTCAGAATAGAAAAAGAGGTTGTATAGCGCACGGTGCTTGCTTTTTCTCTACGGCCAGTGTCAGTTTTGGAATGTCGAGTCAATGTCAAAAACCCCAATGCTGTTAAAAAAAGTAAAGATCCGCATGAAAACTGTGAAACCCATCGTTTTAGTGTGTATAATTTCTGAAATTTTTGTTTAATACCCGTGCGAAGTCGGGGCGGGCCGCTAGTTATTCCTATAAATTAATTTTGACGGAGAACCATAACATTGCCAAAGAAAAGGGTAAATTTTGGGAACTTTTTTCTTTTAGCAAGGCGCCCCTGTCTACTGAATTGAAGGCGTTTTTGACATCTACCTTTAGAATAACTGCCCCATAATTTTGGTCCAAAAAAGTACGAAGGGAATGTACTGCGGCCTCACAACCGCCTCGCGAACCAAAGCCTAGCTGAATCGGTCTAAAATACTCGCCTAGATAGTCGGCTTCTTTTCGACAGCAGACTTTAGCAGCAAGGCGGCGGTAGGTGGTGCCCACAGCTATGGGTCTTATACCGCCATCCTTCTTTTTTAATGCGCATAGATTCGCACCGTACAGGAGTTCTGTGATCTCGCTGTTGACTCGACCTGACAACATCAGGTTAATTAGAGATGTCAAATCTTCTAGAAGGACTTCACCTGCATGACCAGAACCACCAGAAAGTAGATCTTTTAGATGCTGTGGAGTCACAGCATCTAGGCCGCCGGCAGAGCCATTCTGAAAAGACATGACAGCTGTAATTACGTCCTGAATAGTCGCGCCCACAGCGTCATCACTCTCTTGCGGTGGATCGGGGAGTTTTATATTAGCCCCTGCAGATGGATGCTTACTCTCAAGAGATATGAGAGTATCATCGTTATTTGGCGCCATCGTGTCATTGGAAAAAAGTATGCGAGAGGCACCTTTGATATCACCATCACTGAGTTTACTCTCTACAAGTCGGTAGAGAGTAGACTCAGACAATGATTTAAATGGTTTTGAATTTTGGAGTGTGTCCTGATCAATAATTGAAATAGGCAGCCCTTCGCGTGCAGTGTAACTAATACAATTTTGTTTGATCTTTAGATATATATTTTAGATCAAATCATTGAATAACGTAGGTATCTGAATATTCCTTGTACGAACCCCAATCTGATTTTTTATAATTGCGGCGTTGACGTGTGTTATTAAATTGTTTCTGTGAGGACGTGCTTAATTTTATAATTTATGATCGCTACCTAAAGTCTCATTCGTTGTGCTCCAGTTAAACCTTATAGCAATGTCAGACGAAGCTAATGAAATATCTGGTGATGACTTCTCAAGAAAATTAGCTACAAATCTTAAACGTGTAGGTATATTGTTATCGTTAAGGGCAATAAAATCTACTTTCTAGCAAAGCATTATTTGAATGCCTCATGAAGAACTTCTTTGGGATCAAATCGGATGATGTCCGTTAAATCACCTAAAATTATGGAATTTTTTTAAGCCTGTATTTATGCTCTTGTAATTTATTAAACTGGATTTAATTGTAGTATGTACCAATAAAGCTACCCCCCTCCACGCGTATCTAATCGGGGTCGGGGCGCACGGTAGTGCCCCCGCCAAGTCGAGCGCGAAGCAAACACTGACGTACCATCCTTTACCGGAAGCATTTCGCCGCATTTTCAGGCCCCTATTTGAGAAGCTCTGGATAAGACCAGAAACCACAAATTTTCGTCATCCAGTAAGCTATAATCACATACTTAAAATCCAAAATGAAGGGGTTCTACAGTTATAAGCAGTGATAGGAATAGGTAGTGCAATTTGCCAACATTCATAAAGTTATCCTAATATGGAGATGCCACAAGTCCCGGGAATTGAATGGAAATTATTATTTGTATTGTTTGTATTGTCTATACTAATATTATAAAGAGGAAAGATTTGATTGTTTGTATGTTTGTTTGTTTGTTTGAATTGAATAGGCTCCGAAACTACTGGATCGATTTGAAAAATTCTTTCACCATTAGAATCCTAAATTTTCCGTGATGAACATAGGCTATATAATATTTTCAAAAAAGTTAGAGATCCGCATGAAAAATTCAATAATTGAACCGTGCGCTGTATATTCAACCTCTTTTTCTATTATGGCGCGTCAGAATAGAAAAGGAGGTTGAATAGGTGCTTGCTTTTTCTCTACGGCCAGTGTCAGTTATGGAGTGTCAAGTCAATGTCAAAAACCCCAATGTTGTAAAAAAAAGTAAGGGATCCGTATGAACACTTTGAAACCCATCGTTTTAGCGCGTATAATTTCTGAAATTTTTGTTTAATACCCGTGCGAAGCCGGGGCGGACCGCTAGTAAATAATATTTTAAATATACATTCTTAAGTTTGATATTATAAATTTATCATATTATCAACGAAGCAAAACTTGCCGCCCTATTGGTATTTACTTTTAGTTAAGGCTCCGGTGATACGGATGAATTTCCCAAATATATACAATACAAACATAATACCAAAAAGATGTAATTTGAGCATATCTTTACCATGATCTGCTATTATCTGTTTTAAAATTGTTTTATTGTAGGTTTCTGCCTCAATTTTTTTTAAATACCTACTTAACTGAAATCAAATTGAACTGAACCAGATTTAATCAAAGAAAACACGTTTTCCTATTATTTGTGTAGATAGGTAAGTATTTTCAATATAAATTGTGGCAGGAACCTAGATAAATACAAATAATAGCAGATCATGGTGAAAATAATGCTCAAAATACAAATAATTTTGGTATTACATTTGTATGGGAAATTCATCCATCGCCGGAACCTCAAACCAAAAATATTATGGAATGCATTGTTTCGGCTTCACGAAGGTGGCGATATGTGAAGAAGGGATTTAGTAACGAACTTCATTTGTTTTGTTTATTTATTATTTTTACAACAGCCCTTATCTCTGGACAGTTCGAACTTTAATAATAATCTGACTTACTACGGTTATTAAAAGAGTTTTATAAAAAAAAAAACTTTTGAAATACCAACAGACTAACATAAACGACTCCCGATCCTTTTCCCGAAGTCCCGGGGCGTATCCATACTATTGATAATGTTTGAGGTCATTAACCCTAAATTGCACTACCTATTTCTATCTCTGGTTATAAGTTAAGTTGATAGTTAAATAGTTAGAGGGAAGGATAAAGTACGAATCAAACCCCCGAGTGCTAGTTTGACACTGATTAAATAAAGATACCGAATGAAAAAAATCTGACATCGTCGGATCGGTTCATTAGTGAATTCATTCGGCACTCTTGTTTCATTTGGGGTTCAGACGAATCGTTTCGAGTGAAAGATGCCCAATGAAAGACAAATATGAACGAAAAGTGAACCATCTGATATCGCCTATTGTACAGTAGGTATGTAAAACGTTGTGAAACCTGAAATCTGCTTAGCTTTACATGACCTAGTTTAGTGACTCTACCTATCGTGCGGTACTCCGTACACAAATTTCAAGTATGTAGGTCATTTAGTTCCGAAGTTAGGCGAAAGCAAAGTTCCGCATTTATGACACTCACTCACTCATGATCATCAGAATAGAACTAGTACTTCCCATAAACTCGGAGAGCTGAAATATGATACAGAGTTAGGGTTTAATGGCCACATATGTAAAGGGAAAACTATAAAAACTAGGATAATCGAAGATCTGGAGTACCTGGTGACCCTGACTAGACACAGCAGACAAGAGCCCAACCAAACTATCAGAGACCGACATACGCCATTACAAAAATACAGAGAGATCGATGTGAAATGTACCAAGCGTTTGTAGATATAGATCTATATTTTACAGGAAAAATATAAAGAAGTCTGTAAAAATAAAACTTAATACAATTTGGTCATTGGGTAATGTAGTAGTTCCACAGCGCTCCAAAACCGTTGTTCTCAAAATTTCAAAGTCCACACCCAAAGATTTAAACGATTTAAATCTTTGTCCACACCTTCTCAATATATTATTCACCTGCGCTCCAAGAATTTTTAGGTAATAAGATTAATGAATTCCACCGTGCTCTAAAAAAATTTGAGAAGAGTATCATTTAGCATCATTTAGCCATAAGCTAAGCAAAGCTTGTGTTATTGGTACTACTACGACGATAGCTGTTATAGTTAATATAGTATAGGTATCACATTACATGATTTATTTATGTGTACGTAGAAAAGGACTACAACACCCGAACAAATAATCTGCAGATCGTACAAATAATAGTCCCGAAGCGGGAATTAAACCGCAAACTCCTGCGTCGTAACCGAACCTTGGCCTACCGCGCCAAGAGGTCGTCAATATACGTACCTAGGTAACTAAACGACAAAACGCCGTCGTCGTCACGAACGATCATCATGCAAGCATACAAACTACATAATTATCGTTCGTGGTAATTTATTGAGCACTATCTAAGCCATCACGATGAACGTGGAGTTTATAGCTCCTGTTATGTACCGTTAATTATGATGATAAATTCAAAATAATTATAATAAACTCAGCATCATAATTTTTATAGTCCCAAGATAATGAAAGCGAGTGTTTCGGCCGTTCTTCTGTAGCGCGGCTCGGCGTCGAAAGTGTAGACTTCAACTAGGGCTGGTCGGGCGGGAATGATGTCTTAGTAAAACCAATCCAGAACCCTTTCAATCTGTTCATTTTGCCTTATACCGATAGCGATAAGGCGCGCGCCCCGACGACACC
>CAWVOY010000316.1:0-14747 GCA_963931895.1 Eupithecia pulchellata | reverse complement strand
ATGAGACGTCGCTATTTCTTACACAAACGACATTCCTCGCCGTCCCGCTTACATTAATGAATAAACTACCTACGAAAGTTTTTAGAGAGTTTGTTTTAAAGAGATATACATGCACCCCGCACGCCATTACACATAACCTACCTACCTGCTTACCTAATTGTCTATACCTAAGTGCTTGTGACACACTCACTGTACGGGACGAGCGATGGGAGGATACAGGCTGATGATGATGATGACACGCATAGGAAGTAGGTACACACGCTCTGATGACCGGTAGGCACTGGGTAGGTACTGGTCTTAAAAAAATACTTCACACCCAAGTGTACACTAAAATTATAACCTAGGTATTTCTTTACCCACTTTATAGTTAGGTACCAAAGCGTGTTTCAACTATCGTGTAACAATACCTTATTATTACTTATATTATTATTATCTGTAATACACAGGCAGCTCTTAAGCTGATGTGTGCATATCTTAGTCCTTGTCAGTGCACTTCAAATATTTGTCCAGTCCTATTTCTAAAAGAGTTCACTGAGGGGGCACTGATCACTGACTCCGGCAACCGGTTCCAAGTCTTCACGATGCGATTGACATGACATGTCAATATATTTATGAAAATTTGATGTAGGTACACTCATAAAAATATCAATAAGTTCATTAAAAATAGCGATATACATTGAAATACTAGAAATAAGAACAAACTGGCTGTGCCCACTACTAGGCTACGTAAGATTAATGTATCTTTTAAAGGGCAATGCATACGCTTCTACAACAAAATTCCAAGTGAGTTGCAAAAATTATCTATAAATAAATTCAAACGGATTGTTAAAAATATACTTTGCAAAAAAGCTTAGGTACTATAAAATATCAGATTATCTAGACGACAAAAAAGTTTGCGACGAGTTATGCTCCTACTCTAAACTAACAATCTAACAAGGTAAAGGTTTCTTGTTCGCTCTTTACTTTACCTAAAAAAGATTGAAGTGAACAATTAATCAAAGTGATGACTTTATTTCCCATTTTTATTTCTTATTTAACTTGTATTATTTTGTGACATGTCCAAGAGTCCTGTAAGGTCTAAAGGAAATAAAGCACTTTGATTCTTTGATTTTGATTCGACAATATGTGCTCTCTTGGTTTGCTGGTACTGGGCCCACGTTGCAGCTTCAGTGAGTGTCCTCTCAGCATTGTGTTAGTGTTCATAGTGTATAGTTTCTTTGATAAGTCAGGTATACTGTAGTGGCTGGTAAGTATCTTGAAGGTCTCTATTAGGTCTCCGCGCTCTCTACGTTTCTCGAGGGTGGTAAACCCTAGTTCTTGCAGTCTCTCCTCGCATGCAAGTAGTTTGAGACCAGGGACCATTTTTGTAGCTCTTCGCTGTTGCTTTATAGCAAAGTATTGGTATAGATAGCTCTCTAGTAGGCACCTATCGGAGTACTTAAAGCGAGGCCGCTTCGGCCCGCCCCGTCCCGCCCCGCCTCGGCCGCGCCCCGTCCTCAGGGCGTCCGTCGCTCCTGGGGCGCAGGGCCAGGGCTACACGCGCCACGAACCGTTCCCTGCCCGGAGACCTTATCTACAGCTACCTACTGGTGTCTACACCACATCACACCACACCACGCCCACGTCTTTCTTTTCTTTAATAAGGTTGACGCGAGGTCAAAAATGTTTGGAGGAATAAGCGTTGAATCGGCGCCGTCGTCGTCGTGGTGAGGCGCGGTGACGGCGCGGCGCGGCGCGCGGCGCGGAGACGATGCCGCGTCTGTCGCGCGCCTCGTCGTCGCCGGCCACTTAACTAAACGAACTCATTAACATCTAACACCCACTTACTTAATGGTAATGTCGCGACGGATTATCATTTCCGTTTGGTTCTACGCCTGCCTAGGTAGGTTTGTAAAGTAGAAAGTGTAGAGCTTCTGCACCTACTCTAGAGGGGGTTTCCAAATTTTGAAGCCTTTCGGCCATGATAATGATTACTTCAGAATGTTTCAATGGCCAAAACAGTTCTAATTTTCTGCTCTTCTATTTTTCTAGACTGAGTGACGGAAGTGACTGAAGTGAACAAAGAATCAAAGTGATCACTTTATTTCCTGGTATTACAACTAATGTAATTTGTATGATTGATATGATTCCGAAAGATTTGGTTTCAAAATCAACCAAATCCACTTGAAACTATTATTCAGTAATAGACGAAAAAAAAGAGAAAATGTCGAAAATTATGAATTATCTGATGGATTGTGCGGACAGTTTTGCAATGCAAAAAAGATTGTGATTGAGGTACTTATACAATTAAACACAAAAATTTTAACATTTTTTTTATATAAAAATTAGCATATAATAATTGAAGAATGAATTATACCTAAGTAATAATCTTACCTATTGCACGCGAAGGAATTACCTGGTGGGCAACAGGAGTTGGTGTCTGAAATCAAAAAGTTAGCTAAGATTGCCGAAGTACCTAGGTACGTAACTACTTGCGTTTATCAGTAATAATAAGCTATAATACCAGATTATAATGTAGGTATGTGGAAAACTTAAGAAAAACTGGCCCAACATTGAAACGTATTTAATTTATATGATTGATCACCTCTGTGGCGCGGCGGGCGAAGGTCCACCTGCGACGCAGGAGGTCAATCCTAAGTAGGTATACCTATATAGACCTGTCCTTCCATACCAAAATAATAGTTGTAGCTAGGAACGCTATGATACCCACACCTGAGGTTGACAACTTCTGCATAACACAAATTTCAAGTTATAAACACAAGTGACTCAATAATAAATGTAATGGGTTAATTTTTCTTTTGGTACCATCTCCATTCTCCAACTTACAGAATGTTTGCAGATCTAAATGGACCGATCCTAAATCTCTACTATATTGGTAGGTAACTTGTAAGTTGTTTATTTGTTATGCGTTCTCATGGCCGTAGGGAGGGGGGGGGGGGGGGTTTGGGGGTTCAAACAGCGCGCTCTGAGTCGTCGCGTCGTTGGCGGACGGGGCGCGCTCGCGCACCATGCCATGCGATTCCTATTGTGTATCTACATACATTGTACTGTATGTAAGCACTTAAATATTTCTTTAAATTATTATCTTTTGAAAACACAAACTTTTTTTCGACAAAATTCGTCTCTACATTTTAAATGAGCTGGGTGCACGCATCGCATTCATTTACGGCCGATTCCAGCTAGGCAGGCAGATCACGACACATTACTTTTAATTTTATAAATCAATAGACCTATTTTGTTGTCGTTCCGTAATTGAATTGCTTTCTCCGTTTACCGTATATGTATTTATTTATAACATACTTTTCTAAACTATTTAATAACAGCCGAAAAGGTAACAAAAATTTCGCGGCTCGCTCCGCTCGCCGTTAATTCGGAATTATTCTAAGCTTTTTAACAACCTTGCGAAAATGCCACAATTTCTCAAAAATTATCAGCAGCCGCAAACACAAAAAAATTTCGGCGGTCACTCCACTCACTGTTATAATTTTGACTCTAAAAGTTTCAGGGTTCGCTAATCATAATCTTTTGTCTTTTGTGGCTAGCTTCGCTCGCCATTCTCTCATAATAATGTGAATTGTTATACTCGTACCTACCCCTTAAGCCTGTCAAATGTCAATACTACTAACTTTTTTGTCACCCGAAAATGACACTCAAAGTTAATTATTTTTTGTATTTCTCACATTTTTTTCTTTGTTGCTGGCATACCAATCTCCAATCTCCAAAATGACCACCGCAGTTTTTAAAATATTTGGGGCTAGCTGTCACATCTATTGTCACACTTTTGCCTACTTTTTTACAAAACATCGGAAAAAATCTGAAAAAATTCGCGGCTCGCTCCGCTCGCCGTTACCCATGGTTATTATTTTTATATCGATTTTTTTTGGAAAGTGCTTGGTTGAAAACCACTCCGGGTACTAGCATAAGTACATAATATAAAGATGTTGCATGTTGTCTCGGACGGGTTCGACCCCCCCCGAATAGTATTTCTGGCTACGGCCCTGTGCGTTCTATTATTATGACTATCGCTTTATTTGCGTGAGTAAAACTTTATTGATCGGTGTCTTTAGTAGGTTATTGATTGTATCGAACTTCCTCAGTTGAACGCATTATTGTTGTTAGGAGTAGGCAGTTACACTACGCTCACTGTCCACTGTTGGACATGTTCTCTGCCAACTGCCGCCGCCGTGCAGCCGCTACCCGCCCCTGTAGGTACCTGTACCTACTTATTGCAAGTAGCTACCTAGGAAAACCCTTTGGTTGGGTCCGTCCGGGCTCTGTGCCTGACCTAAGACCTTCTTTCTAAATAAAAAGCTGGAACAGCCACATTAGGTACATTCATTTTGATATTGCAGAGGCTTTTTAGAAAAATAAAATGACATCTTGGTCTCGAATGTAGGTAAGGACAGTACAAACCTAACTTTCTCCACAAAATCTGCCGGCAGCTGAGGAACGCCCCATCCCCAATCCACCCCCTCACACACAGCGACGGAACCCTGAGGCACAGAACCGAGGACCGGGCAGAGATCTTTGCCGACCACCTGGAAAGACAGTTCCAACCAAACCCAGCCATAAGCCAGGAACACACCAACTGGATAGAGGCGAAGGTCAGGGAATTCAGAGACGCCAGCCCCAGCTAACGATGACACGCCAATCTTCTGGTCACCTGGACAGGTGCTAAAGGCCATTCGAAGAACGAAACCGAGGAAAGCCCCTGGACCGGACGGTATAACGAACGCAATGCTTCGCCACCTACCACCGAAATCCGTGGCTGCCATCGTTCGCCTTTTCAACGGTGTACTGAGAACCATGCACTTCCCAGCTACGTGGAAAGCTGGGAACGTGATCATGCTCCCCAAACAGGCGAAGAACATACTCAGGCCAGAAAGCTACCGTCCGATCACACTACTCTCAGCCACGTCCAAACTCCTGGAGAAGCTCCTGATTCCATACTTACTCCCTCACATCGCGCCCCGCCCAGAGCAATTTGGATTCCGATCGGAGCACACGCTACAGCTCACTAGGGTACTGCATCACATTACTACGTGCAGAAACAAACGTGAGCAGGCAATCACATGGAGAAGGCCTTCGACCGGGTCTGGCATGCGGGGCTGATCTACAAACTCATCGAATCAGGAGCACCGACAAGACTGGTAAGAACCCTCGACTCTTTCCTCCAGGAGAGGAAGATACGGGCGAGAGTGGAGAACCACCTATTCACTGAAAGGCCGATACTCGCAGGTGTACCACAGGGTAGCTGCCTATCTCCCATCTGCTATTCGTGGTACACCAACGACATACCATGATGCCAAGACGGCGCGATGCTGGCCCTATACGCGGACGACGCGGCGTGCCTTACCAACTCGATGTCAATCACCCTCGCCCAGCGGAAAATGCAAAGACAGCTCGACCAACTTCCGGAATGGTTGAGCAAGTGGAGGCTATCCGTGAACGTCGGTAAAACTCAAGCGGTAGCCTTCACTCGCAAAAGCACCAACAACGTTCCGCGTCTGACGCTACAGGGAGAGTCAATCCCCTGGGCATTCTCCGCCGCAAGTATCTGGGCGTTATAATGGACAGACTCCTCACAATGGAGAAGCAGGTAAAAAGCGCCTGCAACGCCGCGAAATCCGCAAGAGCTGTGCTGAAACCTCCTCACTACTCCTGCCACTCAAAATTAAGATCTCTCTCTATCTCACCTACATGAGGCCGCGACTCACTTAGGCAACCCCAGCGCGGTACGCTCTCACCTCGGAGCGCCAGCGAAAAAGGCTGGACTCCCAAGAAAGAAAACCAGACGCTCCGGGTCATCGTCGGGGCCCCAAGATACGTCCGCAACACAACGGTGAGAAGAGATCTTAAGGTGTAAACACTGAAGGAGTTCATAAGCCGTCTCACCACTAACATGTTCTCCCGCAGTGAGACCTCCCACCACCCGCAGCTCCAGAACCTAGCGCCTCGGTTCGAGCTCGCCAACCGAATATACGCATACGCCAGGGAACTTGTTAGTGATGATGACAACTCAACAACAACAGCCAGCACAGCTCAGGTAGCAAAAGCCAAGTCCGCCCGTACACACCTTATTAATAAAAAAGTTTTTATGCTGATTTTCATGTTTTTAATTTAATTTCAACCCCTAACTTTTATGGTATAAATACACAAAAATCTTCAGACATTTACCCAAAACTCACTAAGTAGACGTGGTATAAGGACAAAAAAGGTACTGCTGGATAGGTTTTGAAATCAACTTTAATATTACAAAAAATATAAAAACAAAAATGTTTTTTTTTGTTTTTTGAAAATTTTATGAAAATTTATACATGTGCGAATTTTTTGCACCCAAGGTAGAAGCGCGCAGAGCGCAGCCGCGCGCCGCGCGCCGCACGCGCTGGTCGCGCCTCGAGTGCTTGTTCTGAAAGCCAAAATAAACTTACAAACAAATAAACTTATTGAAATCTGAAATCGTCAGTAATAGACAGACTTTCCTCACATAGACAAGTCTGCCTTCAAACGAAACTGAGGAGTATTCACAAGTACCTTCACACTAAATAATAATGATATATGGTGGAGGGTAGCTCGGGCGGTGCCACCGAGGACAGTCGCAATACACGATATTAAGTAATGGCTGCTTGTTATTCCTGTGCCTACATACTTGTCGCAACGACGACAGATATTCGCGCTATCGCGATAGTGCGTCCGTAGCATAAGGTCCATAGCTCATTAGAGCCACCCGGTACCTGACGTTGTGACTACGTCAACGAGTGAACCCTGTGTGGTCAACAAGTGGACCTCGCACGTTCAATTAATTTGCGAGCAGTCTACGCGAGGGCGGCGCGACGGACGCCACGCACTGAGCCACAGGGCAAGCGAGGTAGGCATGCGATCATCGAGTGGACCATCCACAGATATTGTGGGACCATCCGTCGTCGGCCGGCGTCGCGTCGGCGCGTGGAATCCGTGCGAGCAGCGCCGAGCGGGGCGTTCCGCTGACGCTACGGAATTGATGTAGTGAGCGTATTATGCACATACAAATCTGAGAGAAGCTGTGCGGTGCCGCCGCCGCGCCGGTCTGGTCCGGGTGGCTCTAATGAGCTGTGACCTTTAGATGTTTTTGTTATACAATAGACGAGGGGCCGGTGACGACGCGCTTGCCGGAATGACCTAAGAATAGGCGGAGGGAGATTGGTTGTTGATTGCCCTTCCTATCCTACGTTCCTAAGATAATTACATTGCACGTTGGCAATGTAGGTACCTATGTGGGCGGGTAGTAAAGTATGACGGTCTGTATGTGCGTTTTCGAAGCCATTGTAGTCGATGCATGTAAAAAGGCTTTCAGAAATCTAGGATTTATATTGTGACATTGTGACGACTTTCGCAATATCGGGGCCATTGAGGTAGGTACTGTATGAGTATGAGAAGTAGGTTAGAGGGTGGAGCCCTCATGAAAACAACTACAGTAGTTTCTATATCCAAAGCTATACGGAGTGGATTAGTATTCGTGCGTCGTCATTTGGAATAAACAACCAAGTAAGTGCCAATTCGTACGTTCTGCTAACCGGCGAAAAAAGTAGGTACCTTTTGGTTCGATTCGTGCGTCGAGTATGTCTATGTCTTGAACAAGTAAAATCATCGATATAGATAAATAAAACTAAGTGGCAAACGCTTAAAAATTTTAAATCACGTTTACGACCGACCTTGTTAGTCTGGTTACCCGTAGCCTGCGCTGCGACCTGCGTTGCACAGAGAAGCCGGCGGCCGCCACTCGTCAAACAGTTATGAATATGAAACAATAGGGATTAGTTACAGTTACAGGAGGGTTACTCTGTTTCACTGAAACGTCTCATTACTCGCGACATTATATCTCCTGCATTATGTTGGATTCCGGGCCCAGCACATCGAATAGGCAATTAGTAAATCGAGTTACAGTTTTCACGACCGAGTGAGTTATATCTGATTTTTGTAATTATTATATTTTAATTTAAGTTTTACTTACTTATTATATTATTTATGTTTACCCCTTTTACCCACTGTATCCGATTCTATTCGTCCTAGGTATGGTTGGGTATTTTAATATCGAAATTAGAATGGAAATTATGTTGATTATGTACATTTTTAAACTAATTAGAGGCATGATACACAACCCGCCTGATCTAATGAACATAGGACTGCACGTACCTAACAAGTAGGTACGTATACGCGCGCCGAAGACCCAGGCTACTTGCGATTCCGAGGGCAGAACTCCTGAGCCAAGCGCCGCTGTCCACAGGCCCTTCGCGCGATCTATCAATAGTATACGTGCAGGTGAAGATGAGGATAGGACACAAAGAAATATGTACTTAATTAGTACCTACATAGTTTATTTAGTTTATTGTGATGCTATAGTATTAATTAAGAGTTGTAGTTACTAGGTTGATGCTTAATGTTAGTATTTTAATTAGTGTATTTTTTGTCACTTTGGTGCTCTACGCCCTACGGCAATGATAATCAAAAAAATAAAAAAAAATAAAACACTACTTGCATGTAGTTTATTGTACACGTATAGCTCGCAGCTCGCAAGGAGCTAGGTACTTAGTTACTCTAATCCTCAGGTACCTATTACCTAAATACGACATAGATAAGTAGGTATAGCACTGCTCCAGCGCAATTACGCTAAAATCTCCCATAACCATCGAATGAGCCGTCGAGGACACCGAGCATAAACGAGTTCAGTATTGAGCAGTTGTCGAGCAAAACTAGCTCAAGTGTAATTATAAGATAAGTCAAAGGAGTGTGCCGGTGCCGTAGTGTGCTCTGCGCAGAGTAGGGCACACTCGCAACGGCAGCCTCGGTGCTGAGGCAGGCCCCTCGTCTGCACGCTGCAGGTGCTGAGGCAGGCCCCTCGTCTGCACGCTGCAGGTGCTGAGGCAGGCCCCTCGTCTGCACGCTGCAGGTGCTGAGGCAGGCCCCTCGTCTGCACGCTGCAGGTGCTGAGGCAGGCCCCTCGTCTGCACGCTGCAGGTGCTGAGGCAGGCCCCTCGTCTGCACGCTGCAGGTGCTGAGGCAGGCCCCTCGTCTGCACGCTGCAGGTGCTGAGGCAGGCCCCTCGTCTGCACGCTGCAGGTGCTGAGGCAGGCCCCTCGTCTGCACGCTGCAGGTGCTGTGTGCAGGCTCAACAACGAACGGAACATATTTCCTTGATTGATTATCCTCGGCTCTTAACGATGCCCACTCTTATTTCAGATTTCAATCACTTTATTTTTTTAGGCTTACAAAATAAGCACTTAAACAAGTAAAGTTAATTATTATACAAAAAAGCATTTTTGTATTGTAAAAAAAAAAGAAATAAGCTGTTATTGATTTTCTCTTCACTTAAATTTTTTGTCCACTAGTGGAAGAAGTGAAAAGGAAACTACGTGTACATTCATATAGAGGTATAACTTATTTGTCTAATACAATGTTTGTTTTGCCTATCTAAATCTAAGTTTATACTAGAGGTATACATTATTATGTACCTATGTTTAGAGGTACCGTGTAAACAGGGTAAATGATGACTCTAACGCTGATAGTTCGCAACTGATTTATTAAATAGATGTAGGCATCGAGTACGTATCCAGTAGAGTTGAAATGTCAGATATGATTGTTAAGAAAATATTCAGCCAAAAAGTACACAGAATAATAAAAAGTGTCAACAGTTGTCATTGGCCGAAGCAATGTCATTTGATAAAAAGGGATGGGGTAAAATTGATTCTTATATCGATGTTTTGGCGAGTTTCATATTTACGATTAATGATTTTTAATAAAATAATGCTCATTTGTTTATGTTTTAAAATTTAATAATGCTACTTTGTTTCATTTAATTAATATTTCACTAATAATAATAATGAGTACAATAGTATTATATATGGTGTTATTATAAAATGCCTTTTTTTGAAAATTTCGAGAAACGACGGTGTCTTACTTAGTCGGAATCCAGTTTTATCGTCTTGTAGGCTTTGCCAAATATCTTTCGATATACCTCTAATGTTGTGTAGGAAATCTTCGAAAAAATTTAATCCGATGTAATAACAGTTCCTCAAAGTACAATAAAATTCTTACGGGACCCTTCTACACACAACAATCAAAAAAACCTAGATACAAAAAAGTATTTCAAAAAAGTACCTAATTTATAAGTTTACAAATAGCTAGCAATAACCTAATAACCTACTCAATCGTTCAAATATCACAAGCTAAAACATTACATCTTAATCGATATTGTGTGATATCATGCTTGACCTGAAGTATCGATATCGATAGCCTGAACCAGCAAGTTCCTTCTCTAAATAAGTAAGTGCTAAACCACAGACGGGTTACAGAGATGCGCGGTTTTTGTATGGCGCCTCTACTGATGTAGGTAATAATGAAGGTTTAATAAGGAACAATTACACGTATTGTATCTCATCCTATAATTTAAATACGGGGCTTGACCAGGTCAAGCTGTGTGCTCTCAAACCGCAGGTTAGAGTCCATTTGCAGACCTTAGACTTACACAATCCCGTGATCGGCTGAGCTGCAACACTGACGCGCGCGCGTGTCACGGCGGCGGCAACACTGACGCGCGCGCTTGAACTAATGTACGGGACTCGGGGCTCCTCATCATTTAAGGCTCCGGCGACACGGATTAATTTCCCAAAAAAACACATACGTAATATGTATCAAAATTATTTGTATTTTGAGCAATATTATCACCATGGTGTGTTATTATTTGTATTAAAACTGTATTTATATAGGTCCTTAGCATAAATAGTTTTACAATACTTTACTGAAATGAAATTAAACGAAATCGGGTTTCTTTCAAAGGAGATACGCTTTCTTGTTACTTATTTGTGTAGATATTATACGTATTTTCAAAAAAGCTTGTGACAGGGAACTAGATAAGTACATTCTAATACAAATAATAGCAGATCCTGATGAAAATAAGCTCAAATTACAAATCATTGTGGCATTAGTTAGGTACAGTATGGGAAATTCATCCGTCGCCAGGGTCATAATTTTCCCATCTCCCGTATCGTAGATATGGTGTGTGTGGAGAGTACGGAGTAGGGCTTGTAAACCGGTTAATCGGTTAACCGAAAAACCGGTTAACCGGCCGTTTTTGCCTCGGTTATTAACCGGGTTTTTTGGTCAAAATAACCGGGGTTTTCGGTTTATTTTGCAGTAGTAAAAAATGAAAAAAATAGCATTCCAAGGGTTTCAATATCACCCACCGACTATTAAATTACTTAGTTTATCGTTTAATACGATATGGAAAGACAACAAACATCTCATAAACACTTTTAAACGAATAAAAAGTCAGTAATTTTAGTTTAATATAATAATAAAATGCAAAATAATGGAATATTAATGCCAGGAACTTATTTTACAAAGAGATAATACTATAGAATACATTGAATAGTGAGTAATTATGGAGATAATCTTGGGAAGTCGCTCCGTGAACAGCGGAATACGTCAATGGTCGGCGCTACCAGATTAAGAGCTTGATTGACGAGTGACAGTGGTGCATTGTTGCATGTCGCGACGCTTTGAGAACAGAGGTAGCCGCCTGCGTCATCCGACATATTCATCCGGTCGGCACAGACTTATCAACACCATGAACTTGATGGTCATTCCCTTAAACACGAGAGGTATGCTCTCCTGATTTCCAATTTCTAAGAAAAGTTGAATACAACAGGAATATAATATATTAGTTGTATCAGCCCAGTACGATACATAAAGGAATAGAAAGAGTTGATGGCATTATAATAATATTCCTTTTAATAAAGGTATCGAGTAAAATTGTCCTGTATACGCTCCATAACGAGACTTTTTCTAGCTTTATGAGGCTCCCATACAAAAACTGCGCTTTCTTCTTGACTTCTGACCGGAACATCTTATATTCCTGTGAGTGCCCGAATGTTTTGTGAACCAGTTAGCTCCCCCCTGATCCCAAACCGATTCCACACTCTTCAATCGCTCTTCCTCTGTGTGGTAGTTGTAGTGGAATGGGATAAGTGCTATGCTACTTAAATTTGTGCTGTGTCTAGGAGGTGTGCGTTGAGGTAGCTCCACAGATTTACCTTTGAGGGTATGGTCTTTGTTGGTCTTTGTTGTAAATGTAATGTAAATTCTCGACATGCTTTTGATTAATTTATCAATGAAATCTTGTGGTATTCGATTTCACTCTTCTTCCAGTTCCCTTTTGAGATCTCTTATGTTTGTTGGTGTTGGATCCCGCTGTTTTATTTGTTTTCCTAGCTTCAACATGTTCGATGGGGTTTAAGTCTGGCGAGCGTAACCTCTCGGAAGATACTCCCAAACTATCGCTGCAGTGTGGGGTCGCGCATTGTCCTGCATTAATTGAAAGTTCTCCTATGTATGGAGCAAAGGGCCTGACAATTGGTTCTAAAATATAATTTACGTACCGAGCCGCAGTCAGGGATCCATTTTCTACGATATGCAACTCCGTAAGCGCCCCTATGCAAATACCGCCCCATACCATTACTCCACCATATGACTCTCTTCCGACAATGTTACACTGAGCGTACGGCCGAGTCATCTCCAAACTTTAACCCTTCTATCATCTAGCTTTAGACAAAACCTAGACTCGTCAAGGAACAATATTTTCCCCCAGTCATCATCATTCCAGCTTTGGTATGAGCGAGCAAAGTTGGCCCGAGCTACTCGATGATCTGTAGTAAGTAAGAGTCCTCTAGCTGGCAAGTACGTCTTTATTCCAGCTTCTGTAACTCATCTTCTTACGGTTTTAATGCTAACTGTAACCTGTCGAACATCCTGGAGCATAGATCGGACTTCTGAAGAAGTCAAAGTGCGATTTCTCAGAACACTGCTCACCATAAATAAACCTTCTCTCGCTGTGTGACTCTCTTGCGACCTTGCCGTGCACGTCTCGTGTACTCACCAGTCTGCTGATATCGTTGAACAATTCGAAAGATGAAGGATTTCTAAGACCCGTAATCTTTGAGCCACTTCTTTATAACTGTGACCATTTTCAATTAAAGTAACAGCTTTGGAAACATTGATAAGCGCCACAATTGCGATATGTTTTTGTGAAAAAAAAAATGGACAGAATTTTATGAATTGATTGCGCACACGTTAGTAAAATTATTCCAATAGACTAGTGAAAATAGCAAACACACAAAAAAAATCAAACGAATACCTGAAACTAAAGACTATTGAAGTAAATATTTTTCCAAATTCAATATTATGGTATATGTGGCCTACTACGTACTTATAGTACATATTTCAGTTTTTTTTCGATTGATGAACCGTTTCTTTAATTATGTCCATGAGTGTAGTTTTTCAGGCTTAATCATCAGGCCGGTTATACACATCCGATTCTTTGACAGACGGGTGGTCGTATTCGACTATCCAAATGCATTCGTTCCATAAATACATTTTGTAAGACATCGCTTATCGTATTCGACTATCCAAATGCATTCGTTCCATAAATACATTTTGTAAGACATCGCTTATCTATATTACAATTTTATCCGACGATCAGGCAAAAAATTCAGAAACTTGCATTTTTGATATAGTATTTTTTACTTTTATTTAGATGATGCCCATTAACAGCAGATCTATTAATTAATTTAATTATTGTTTTCTTCTTTTCGTTTAATCAGTTCATTGTTATGTGTTGCTTTGCTTAGGTACCTTGTTTGTTATCACTTTGTGCCTGACTGAATATAGGTTATATTTCAGGTCTATTACAGATATTTTCATGACTTGAAATATAAATTGACGTAACCAAGTATGCTTTGAGCTCCAACGGCAAATAAATGAAAATGAGTGACACGTGTATCACTAATTTAACCGTACCGTAGATATGTAATCATAAGACTGAATTGTGATTTGAGTCAAATAAATCAGTGCTAAGCTAAATAATATGTAAATAAGATCGCATTTTATGGTTTTAATTCGTCTTACGACTGTTTTTGGAAAATAACCGAAATAACCGAAAAACCCGGTTTTAACCGGTTTGAAAATTTAAAAACCGAATTAACCGGCTTATTAAATAACCCGGTTTTACAAGCCCTAGTACGGAGCAACCAGTCGAGCGGCACTCGCGCACACGCGAGCGGCGCGGGCGCGCCCTGCTGCGCCTGCGCCGGCCTCGGCCGCGCCTGCGGCATTCATTCACGTCTCCTCACACAATGCACGAAAACGTTCAATGAGAGGACAATTTCACAAAATTATTCAACAAAAGCACCAAAAACTTCGTAGGAACCAAGGTAGGTGCTCGATTTTACGGGGGACGACAACCTTATAGACCAGGATCGACAATTTCTAAAACTAAAGAAATAATAGTAGGATGAAACGTATCGGAAAATAAAGGGACCAAAACCTAAAAAAAAATCAAAGGGAAATAATTAACGAGAAGGGAAAGGAAAGGAAAGTTTTAAGGGTTAAAAACGGTTTTTCTTGATTTCCGGCAAAACTACAAGTCCTATGGAAAATATAATGTCTAGCCGAGCCGTTCCATCATGTCGTCTTGGACTAGGTGGAGAAGAGATCACAAGCGCTTTTAGTATTGTGTTAATTCCAAATAAAGTTGTACACTTACCTCGGGCAGATTTGAAGTTGGGTAAAAACAAACACAATCATCAGAAACAAAACAAAAATAAATAATGTAACTTATACGATAAAGAAACTAAAATGGAGATGGGCGGGACATACTCTACGTGGCTTAGATTATGTTAAATAATTATGAACTGGTATCTAAGAGACAAAAAGAG